>JAANYP010005613.1:280000-390315 GCA_020465985.1 Centrapalus pauciflorus
TCTCGACCTCCCTATAAATAAAAGTCGAGGGGAAGCCTTGGAAAGAGTCCCGACGTGTGTGAAAGTGTGTCGAAGCCCTGCCGGAGTGGATCTATGATACGAGAATGAAGACGGTGATTCGCAAGCTACGCTATGACTCAGATCTACGATTGTGAAGAGCATACGATGAGCGGCTAATCCCAGTAGCCGTTTGCGGGGGATCTACTACTAAGTTTACTCTACTTTAATTTCTAGCTTTGATGTATTTGTATTAAATAAGATCTATTATGTGTATGCAAATGATAAGCATTCGGCTATGATTATGATTGTATGTTTTGATTGGTATAAGCAAGATAGTTAATCGTGGTACTATTATTTGTGGTGAGTCCATTAGCTTAGGGATTAAAACAAGTACTAATATTGCATACACTATGCCGAGAGTTATTGGTTAAGACATGTTTGATTAATTTAGTCGCGCAATTGATTATGTCTATGTGATCGTTGCATGAAATTATAGTGAGTAATACTTATGCCATGGTGATCCCGTGAATGGTTATTCGTCTCTTGATTGTTTATCTTCTACGTTAGTTACTTTGACATTAATTTTAGTTACAAAGCGATAGCAAATCATTACTCTAAACAAATCATTCAAATCCACAAATTCACAATTTGAATGCTTTCAATAAACTTATAAGGCTAGTAACCTAATCCTAATTACGACCACACTCCCTGTGGATTCGACCCTTACTTCTCTAGCTAAATAGTGGATTTAAGGACTAAGTCTACGGGTCACAACGACGGCCCGTCAGCGTTTTGGCGTCGTTGCCGGGGAGTGTAACGGTAGTTAAGGTTCAAAGTTAGTATGTTGCCTTAGTTTTAAGTAATTAAGTTTAGGTTCCTTTCTTTGGTTATTTTTAGTCTTTAGTTTATTATTAAATAAAAAAATCAAATAAAAAATTTAAAAATCCAAAAAGGTAATTGTAGTCCTCTACTTTACCACCAAAAATATTAGTTTAATTAAGTTTTTAATCTTTAGTAGTATCTTATTCAGTGTATGCACACACGTCGATCGGCTAAAGGATTGCCACTACAATTCGAACCTGAGATCGAAAAAGTAGCGAGATCGAACCGAAAAACTGTCAGGATTCAAAATCAACAATTAATCACGAAGAATATAAACGCACAAGAGGAAGAAATTCCTGATTTAGGAATTCCCAATTCAGAGATTCCTGATTTAGAAAGCCCTCCGATGTCGCAGCGAGATCGTGATCAAGATGAACCCGAGCGCATAGCTGCTAGAATGGGTGATCAACCGAGGCGTACGGTTGAGTCGCATTACCGCCCAGGTGATGTGTCCGACCCGTCTCCAATTCGTTCTCCTGAAAACGAGAACGAACCCGAAGTTCATCCTCAATTATTCCAAATTCTTCCGATTTTTCGAGGGATGCCAAGCGAGGAACCCTACGAGCATTTAGCTGAGTTCACAGCTATTTGAAAAGCAAACCATGTTCGATGTATAACCACCGACGGTTTAAAACTTCGATTATTTCCTTTCTCGTTAAAAGAGAAAGCGAAGAATTGGTTTGTATCCTTACCAACCAATAGCATTACAACATGTGATAAAATGAAACGAGAATTCCTTAATAAATACTACCCCATTAGTAAACAACCGAGAAAAGAAAGCAAATTACCGGATTTAAACAGAAACCGGGCGAACAATTCTACGAAGCGTTCGATCGTATGAACGAATTGTTGAGAGCTTGTCCACACAATGAGGTATCCAAATGGATGCTTATCAAAACATTCTTTGATGGTGTGAGTCAAGAAAGTCGTAATATGATTATTGCTTCCACAGGAGGCACATTTTTAGGTAAAGAAGACGATGAAGTTTGGAGTTGCTTAGTCAACTCGGTAAAGGTCTTAAAGTCCAAGCTGGTTCTGAAAATAGTATAAGAGTTCTAGTTATGGGCATAGATAATGCCTGGAAACGTGAGGTTAAAGTGAGATTTCAGAATTGGCAAGAAAATGGATCAATTGATGAAGGGTCTATCAAACCCTAGCGCATCAATTAATTGTGTTACATGCGGAGATCCATCGCATCATTCCGACGCATGTCCTCAAGTGCAATCCACTGAGGAATTTGCTAATGAAGTTTACGGATTCAGAGATCATCGAGAGAGGGTCAATCCATTTTCGGAAACATACAATCCACGGTGGAGAAACCATCCCAACTTTCGATGGAAAAATGATCGACCTACCGATCATCAATCCAAACCAAGATATGAACCACCAAAGAGAGAATATCAATATGGTTCAACTTCAGCAGCTAAGGATGAGTGATATTATAAGACAAATCATCGTGATCAACCACAATTCCAAGTGGAAACAAATATGACTTCTGTGCAACTTGCAGAGTTTGCTGAATTTATGAAACAGCAATCAGCTATCAGTACTAAGGCCATGGAGATGTTAACTCGCCAGATGGGTCAGATAGTTGAATCGCTCACTAAGCGTGAGGAGGGGAAGCTTCCTAGCAATACTGTTCCCAATCCTTCACATGCTCATCATCATAACAAAGATAAGAAAAATGAGATTAACGAAGTTAATGAAGTAGCTAAGATAATCACATCAAGGAGTGGAAGAGAGGTAGACAATAAAACTGGATGCCTAAAGAGAAAGAGGCAGAAGAAGATACTGACACTGAAGTTGTGTATGAGGAGAAAGAGGATCCAAAGAAGGAGATTCCTATGAAAGTTTATTTTAAAAAGCCAATTAAAGCAGATATTCCAACTCCCAAAGTTGGGGAGGCGGATAAGAGTCAGGACACTTCAATTCCTCCTCCTTATCCTGCTGCTTTAGAAAATCCAAAATCTTCTCCATACGGCAAAAGAGGCCCACAACCAGAGGATCTTTATGACTTATTCAATCAAGTTAAGATCAATATTCCTCTGATAAAGGCCATTCAACAGGTTCCATCTTATGCCAAATTTCTAAAAGATCTCTGTACTCAGAAAAAAAAGTATAAAGTCTCGCTCCCAAAGCAGATCAATCTAACTGAACAGTTGAGCGTAGTAGTTTCTAGTTCTCTACCTCCTAAGCATAAAGATCCTGGATCACCATTGATTCCAATGACAATAGGAAATGTGCAGGTTAAGAAGGCATTGCTTGATCTTGGAGCTAGTGTTAATATTTTACCTGGAAACTTGTTTGATAAACATGATCTAGGTCAGTTACAGACAACTGATATTATCTTACAGCTGGCAGATTGGTCAACCAAGTGTCCAAGGGGTATTTTATCAGATGTCATAGTAAAAGTTGAAGATTTTTACTATCCTGTTGACTTCCTAGTATTGGACGACGAAAGTTCAGTAGGAGATAATCAACCGGCTATTATCCTAGGCAGACCTTTCTTAGCCACAATTAATGCACAAATTAATTGTAAGACAGGAGTAGTGGATATTGTCTTTGGTAATAGGAAATTAAGATTGGATGTGTTTAATGCTTCAAGTGTCTTTACTATTGATTCAGAGTGTTATCTTATAGACATGGTGGACGAACTTGCGCAGCAGCATAGTTCGTTAATCAACACTAAATATGCTACTGAGTTATTCTTTGCTAAGAATAAGCTAGCCAAATTAAATCATACTGAGTGTGATAAGCTAGAAGTAGTCATGGAATCCACATTAGAGTCAAAACAACCACTGTGGACCCATAGGACTGAAAAATTACCTACTGATTTACCTAAGTCAGCCAAACCTTCAATAGAGCAACCACCTGTTCTAGAATTTTAGGAGCTACCATCTCATTTAAAATACGCTTTTCTAGGTCAGAATGACACTTTGCCTGTCATAATTTCATCGGATCTGACAGAAGAGCAAGAAAAAGCTCTACTGCAAGTGCTAGTCAAATATAAAGAAGCAGTAAGGGTGGACGATAGTTGATTAAAAGGAATGAGTCCCACTTTGTGTATGCACCGAATCATTACTGATCAAGAAGCTAAACCAGCTCGGGATGTACAAAGGAGGTTGAATCCTAATTTGAGGGAGGTAGTTAAGAAGGAAGTGTTAAAATGGTTGGATGCTGGAATTATATATCCTATATCTGATAGTAAGTGGGTAAGTCCAACCCAAACAGTACCCAAGAAATTGGGAATTACAGTCATTATTACTGAAGAAGGAGAGAAGATAACTACTCGCCCTATAACTGGGTGGAGATTTTGTATCGATTAAAAAAAACTTAATGCTGCTACTTCTAAAGATCATTTTCCACTACCATTTATAGATCAAATAGTGGAAAAATTACCAGGACAAAAGTTTTACTGTTTCCTGGATGGATATTCTGGTTATAATGTAATCCCAATCCATCCTGAGGATCACGAGAAAACTACATTTACTTGTCCCTATGGCACCTTTGCCTACCGAAGGATGCCATTTGGACTATGTAATGCACCCGCCACATTTCAGCGTTGTATGATGGCTATCTTTTCAGATATGGTGGGTGGTTCTCTTGAAATATTTACGGACGATTTCTTCATATTTGTTAAAATATGTGAAGATTGTCTGGGACATTTAGAAAAGGTCCTAAAGAGATGCACTGAAACCAACTTAGTGTTAAGTTGGGAGAAAAGTCATTTTATGGTAAAAGAAGTGGTAGCCCTAGGTCACATTGTGTCTGAAAGAGGAATGGAGGTAGATAAAGTGAAAGTTCAATTAATTTCCTCACTTCCACCCCTACAAATTTTAAAGGAATAAGTGATTATGCAGTTGATTATACCGAGTTTAATTTTGATGATGCTTGTATGAAAGCATTTGAGAATCTTAAATCAAAATTAACCAAAGCGCTAATTCTGCAATCTCGAGATTAGTCTCAACCGATTGAGATCATGTGCGATGCAAGTGATTATGCAGTTGGTGCTGTTTTAGGACAAAGATTTGAGAAAAAGCCAGTGGTGATTTACTACGCAAGTAAAACCTTTAATGAGGCACAAATCAATTACACAGCTACGGATAAAGATTTACTAGTTGTAGTGTTTGCCCTAGATAAATTGAGATCCTATATTTGGGGGCAAAAGTAATTGTGTACTCAGACCATAGTGCTTTAAGACATTTATTGGCACAGAAGGATGCCAAGCCTAGATTGATTCGGTGGATCCTTCTATTACAAGAATTTGACTTAGAAATTAAAGATAAAAAAAGGCACAGAAAATGTTGTTGTCGATCATTTATCAAGGCTTCACTTAATCCCAACAAACTCAACTGATCAAATCAAGGACTCCTTCTCTGATGAACAATTGTCATTCTGTATCTAAAATTCGCTGGTTTGCGAATCTAGTTAACTATTTCGTAACAGGAAAATTGCCAGAGCACTGGAACTCACAACAAAGAAAATATTTCTATGCTCAAGCTAGGCAATACATTTGGGATGAGCCTGATCTATTTAAAATTGGAGCAGATCAAATTATAAGACGATGTGTCCCGAACTCGGAACACGAGGATATTCTTAAACATTGCCATGTATATGCATGTGGTGGCCATTTCAGCGCAAAGAAAACTGGCCACCGGATATTGCAGTACGGGTTTTATTAGCCCACGATATTTAAGGATGCCTACGAGTTTGTTAAAGGGTGTACAAGATGCTAGCAAACTGGTGGCATCGCAAAAATAGATGAAATGCCTATGACCCCGATATTAATTGTCGAAATATTTGATGTCTGGGGCATTGATTTCATGGGAACCTTTCCTAAATCATTTGGATATATGTTACATCCCAGTTGCAGTAGATTATGTTTCTAAATGGGTGGAAGCAGAAGCTACACGCACTAATGATAATCGGGTTGTGTGCAAATTTGTTAAAAGAAATATTTTAGCACGACACGGTATTCCGAGGGCTATCATCAGTGACGGAGGGTCACATTTTAATAATCCGCATTTTGCTAAACTCCTTAAATAGTATGGAGTTAACCATTAAATAGCAACGCCTTTCATCGCAAACTAGCGGACAAGTCGAGATCTCTAATAGAGAGATCAAGAGAATCCTTGAAATGACTATCAGACCTGATCATAAAGAATGGTTGTAAAAATTAGAGGATGTTCTATTGGCATCCAGAACCGCGTTTAAAACACCAATCGGTACGTCCCCGTATAGACTTGTTTATGGTAAGCTTTGCCATCTCCCAGTGAAATTAGAACACCAAGCTCTATGGGCTATAAAAAACACTAATTTAATTTACATGATGCTGGTGTTGATAGAAATTCCAATTGAATGAACTGGAAGAAATTCGTAGAGAATCCTACGAAAGCGCAAGAATTTATAAAGAGAAAACTAAAGATTTCCACGACAGAATGCTTAAAAATAAAATATTTACCAAAGGAAATAAAGTTTGGTTATTTAACGCAAGACTTAGACTATTTCCCGGTAAATTAAAAAGAGAATGGACAGGTCCATACATTGAAACGAATACCTACTCACACGGTGCGGTAGAAATTCAGGACTTAAAAGGTGGTGAGCCAATTAATGTTAACGAACATAGACTTCAATTATATCTCCAATGGGCCACCAACGATATGTTAGTATCTGAACTCATCAGAATACAATATCCTAAGGTTAATTAATTAGTTTAGGAGCAGTACGTCTGGCTGAAGACGTAAAACTTAGCGCTTTCTTGGAGGCAACCCAGAGTATTTTGATTATTTGAATTTAATTGTTTTTAAGTGTGTTTATTTGCTTATTTGTGTTGCTTGTGTGTACCCAATTAAGTTGGGAAGGATTCATCCTCCTAAACATAGTTGTGTTTAGAAATTAGGTTTTAAATTAAATAATAAGTCCCGCATCTGAAAATAAAAAATTTAAGCACGTAGCAGAATTATTTTAACCCGATAATACGAACGTAAGTTGGGAAGAATACCCGTAAAAATTAAAAAATTAAACAATTAGGGTTTCAAGACCAGTGCACGACCCAGATCGCTAATCCAGAGGCCCGGGTGCAGGGGGCGTAGGCCTGCGCTTTCCCTGCGGCCTGACACGCTTAAAATCTTATAAAAACAGTACTGATCGTCCCCATAACTCCAAAACCTTAATTCCAGTTCCAGAAACGACGGATTTCGATTTCTAAGCCTAAAAACCTTCAAAAATTCGTCTTTTTCACGTCAAATATTCAATCCGACGTTAGTTCTTCTCAATTACTAGCAAGCTATACTCCCTATAACTCATTTTACTTCATTCTACCTTAGTTTCATAAAGATTTATCACGCATGCATGCGTTGAGGTTTTTGGGAGTTGCATGTTTTTTTTAAAAGGGTTATTAATAATTTTCTAAATATTCATTTAATTAATATAAAATTATTTTTGCAACAATTTTGTAAAAATTTTGTAATTTTGTAAAAATTACTTTTTGTCGTAAAAGGTTATGTTTTTATTATTAAAGTTCATGCATTTGATAGGGTTAGATTGGGCTCACGTTGTTGGTGAGACTTAGGATTAGTTTGTTTACTATTGAGAAAGGGTGTTTAAAATTATCATGCATCATTTACGTAAAACCCCATATTTATAATCTTTTGTCTTTGCATTACCTTTAGATGTCAACTCAGTTCCATGCAAACACTAACCGTCCCAGAAATTCCCAAAAACCTAGGATGAGAACCCACGACCCTTAGGATGTCCGTTTTGAGAAACCCCTCAATGCGGAGTTCCCTGAAATTCCACCAAACACCAATAGCGGTAAACCCCCTAAGTTTTTCTTAGAGCATACTTTGAAAACACCTGACTTTGATAATTTTGAAATATTAGAGTGTTTTGAGAGATTAGGATGGGCTAGAGCTATACAATGGGAACTTCCATATATCCATACTAGTTTGATCCAACAGTGGTTCGCTACTTTTCGGAAAGCAGAAGAGGAAGAGGACCATGACTTTGAGCTCACGGGAATAGTAGGAAACAAGAAAGTGTCGATATCTAGGAGATCCAAATGCTTCGGGAAAATCAAAAGAAGAATGATCAACTGTTTCAAAGTCACTCAGACTGGCTCACCAATCTTCAGATCACTGTCGGAGAGTTGGAAGAGATTGTCGCACCTCCGGCCGAATGTTGATTTTATAATTATTTGAATATTAAATTTAAATATGCGTGCAAAACATTAAGTATGGTTTAATTTATTTCTGATGTGGTGGTTTGTTTTGTTTGGTTTGGTTATTTACGTTTATTTGGATTGTAATAGTACTTTATTTTTAATTTTAGAATGTGATGTTTATTTTAAGTTGAATTATAAAAGTTGAATTTTGTTTGTTTATTATTTGTTGCTTAATTTTAATTGTTATGAATAAGGAATATGTACCGATCTATCTTTCTATAATCTTAACCAATGAATTAATTTTGATATGACGAGGACATCACAAAAGTCTAAGTTGGAGAGGGTAGGTTATAAGGATAAAATTAATTAATTAATTTAGCCCTCTCAAAAATTTTTAGACTACATTCTATATCAAAAATTAGAAAGATTTACAGCACCGCGTACCATAACTGTAAAAATTTAAATTTTCAGCAGAGTTGGGGGCAGCGGGGGCGCAGGCCTGCACTGGCCCTGCGTCCCATCGTGTTAAAAGTCAGATTTGAGCCCCATTTCATCACTTTCACAACCCTAGAACTTTTGTCTCTGCTTGGGTGTGCGGCTCTCTCCCAAAAACATCATTTTTGTGCCCAAAATTTGCAAATTTAAGCTTCAAAACACCCACATTTTCATAAATATCCATGATCTAGGCTGGAAATCACCTCTTTGTGGGTAGTTTCATCCATTTTGTAGATTTTTGGGTAGAGAAAGTGGTGAAGAAAAAAGTTAGATTTGTACCAAGTTAAGCTTCCAATCACCAATGTTAATGTTTTTATTGAGTAATTGCAACTTATTTCATACTTTTTGAGCAAAAATGAAAGCTTGAGCTTCATGGTCATCCATGGAGTTTTCATGGTAATTTTACATTTTTAGAGTCAAAGTATGTGAAATTGCTTGAATTTGATGATAACCTTGATGAATGTTTTATGAGATATGTGTTTATTTGTTAAGTTTATTAATTTGTCATGGTTAATTTCTATAAATTAATTTGGATTGATAAAGTTGGTTGCCCAAATGTGCATATATTGTTAAAATCATAAAACTTGGGTCATTACCTTAAAAAATTAATTTTAAGTGCTAAATGGTTATTATTAAACAATGATAAATATTTAGTTCTTGAAATAATGGCAAATTATAGAGTATATATGTAGGATGCAAAATGTGAGCGTAAAGAATATATATATATATATATATATATATATATATATATATATATATATATATATATATATATATATATATATATATATATATATATATAGTTGCATCTTATAGTTAAGCGTAATTGTGCAAATTGCAATTATAGATTACATTAGTTAATTTGTCTCATACATATTGTGGTTGGTTGGTACAAATTGTAGATGTCGAGGAGAACGAGGCAACGAACTCAAAATGTTAACGTTCTGATAGATTGGTCTCCAAACCTCCTATTATCCCAACACCCCGAACACATTAGAACACACTTATTTTTGTAAAAAAAAATATTCCAATAAGGAGTTAGCTGAAAAGAGGGTTAAGAGGAGCGATTTTGAGGACTATGGGATCCCATACCTATTTGACTATTTGGGGTGGGAAAGTGTGCTTGAGTTGGGCGGCCACGATATTTATTAGGCCGATGTAGTTGAGTGGACGTCTACCCTACGGAGGGAGACGGGTCGTTCAGCGAATGACTTTAGGTTGATAGGTACCGTACATGGTAGGGACGTGGCAATGGATGCACAAATCCTTCGCCAATAATACAATTTAGATACTGGGTTAGGCTACGAAGGGTCTAACTAGCAGGGGTACGAGTATAGGAATGAGGCCCAGTTGGCCTTCACTGATATGACTTGGTCAGGGGAGTGGACTGAGCAGGTTAATAGAGTTTTTATTCCATCCATTTTGGAGTCTGAGTCCTCCACTTCCTATAGCCGAAAGGCTTTGTATCCGAGGTGTAAGGTGATTCACAAGATTATTGTGAACAACATCTTGCCTCGTGATAGTGACGTGACCAAAGTCAGGCATAGGGATATCATAGTCCTTCACGCCCTTCTTAAGGGTATGCCCAGATTGTCCTTTGCATGGACAATTATGAATGATTTATGGGCTATGTACGATACGAGAGAGAGGACGATCATCCCCCATGCTTGGTTGATCTCCAAGTTCGTCGAGAGGACGGGCTCACATTCACTCGATTCCCTACTATCCCATTTCGGCGACGTTCATTACGACCGCCATGTTCCCTACCTTGATTTTTAGGGAAGTTGACGAAGGGTTCGAAATATTCGACAAATAGACAAATGAGTTGTATATCGAGGACTACACTGAGGATGAGAGGAGGGAGAGAGAGAGAGAGAGAGAGAGAGAGAGAGAGAGAGAGAGAGAGAGAAGAGAAGAAGGCCGCCAATGAGGTTGGAGTTCGGCATGCTGAGCCGAACCTAGGTGCGTCTACCTTGCGCAGTCGAGGTAATGACAGTTTTGATTTTGACCGCGTGATGAGGCGGATAGAGGATATAGTAGTGGGTCCGGGTGAGTTCCAAGATGATGTGACCCAAAGATTAGGTGAGATGAATAGGCGTATGACCCATATTTATGATAGGGTCGATCACTTAGCGGGTCGGGTAGATCAGTTGCAGGATGGGCAGAGAGCCCCGACATACCAACATGCCTACAACCAGCACCATGACTGGGCATATTGGGAGGGAGTCCACAATCACGAGGACTCCGTAGCTGGTATGCCATATCAGTCTTATGAGGATTACACGATGCCCGATTACCAGGCCGATAACCCTGCTGTAGATACTTATCAGCGCTATCCGGCGCATGGCAGGCAGGACCTCCCAGACCCGATGCCTCCTCACTTGGTTCCGCCGACTGCACAGTTCACCACCGGCCAGAACCCGTTTACCGACTTCTTCAACAGCGTGTTCTGTCCTCCTTCGCCGCCTCCTCCATTTGATTGATCGGGTACTATCCTTTCTTATTCTTTACTTTTCTGTCTTTTAGTTTATTTTAGTTTGTTAAGCATTTAATTTCCTTATCGTAATTTTCATTTATTTTTAGTTCTTAGTCGAGTCCTTTTTAAAGTTTTAAATGTTTATCCTTTCTTATTCTTTACTTTTCTTGGCTAGTGTTGACAGGATATTTTATAATTAAGAAAAGAGTCGTAGTAATAATTAAAACTTTTGCCATGTAAAATGAATTCAAGTACGTTAAAATTTATTTGGGCTTAAATATAAGTAATGTGTCAAAAGATTTTGGAAACCCACGCAATAAGGGGGAGAACTTAATCATGTTTTAGCCTAAAAAATGAGTTAATTGTAGTCTAGATGGTTCGGGAAACTAAGTCCGTAGGGGTACCATTCATGCCTAATCCCCTAAAACCATTTGGTTTGGGAGTGGTTGACCGAAATCTCGTTACATGGACCATCTAGCTAATCTAGTGAAAAGAATATAGATAGCAGCATGGTGTCAAAAAGAAAATTTGTCGTAAACATGCAAAGAGGAAAAGATTGTCGGAAGACCCACATGTTCTAAGTATTGTAACCTTGAGCTAAAAGGGTATTTCCAAGAGTGAGAAACATTATATAAATTCTAAGGGAAGTACATTTTAACTGAAAAGGTCTTCACTTTACATGTTAAGAATTTTAATGAATTAGTGTGAAGGCTAGCTTAACATAAAATTCCTAGAGTCACTGCTAATACATGCTCGTTACATAGTTAGTTTTGATTCCAAAAGCTTGTTCGGGGACGACCAAGAGTTAAGTTGGGGAGATTTGATAAGTCTATAATTTATATGGTTTTAGAGTCATATTATGATCATTTTAAGCACCGATACTTCGTAAAATCCATATTATTACTCCAAGTTTATATTTCAGGGCCAAGATATTAAAATGAAGCAATTCGAGAGAATTCAGAGCAAACCGAGCTGAAGGGGGCACAGGCATGCGCCACCCTGCGCTCCACAAAGAGTCCCAACTATCCAGATACATTCCAGCGCATGCCAGCTAAACCCTAGCCGCATCCAGGCGCAGGGGGTGCGCCGGCCTGCGCTAGTGCGGCGCAAAAACGCATTTTACAGCCTGTGGAACCCTAACCTCGACCTCCCTATAATTACAAGTCGAGGGGCAGCCTTGGAAAGAGTCCTGACGTGTGTGAAAGTGTGTCGAAGCCCTGCCGGAGTGGATCTACGATACGAGAACGAAGAGGGTGATTCGCAAGCTACGCTATGACTCAGATCTACGATTGTGAAGAGCATACGATCAGCGGCTAATCCCATTAGCCATTTGCGGAGGATCTACGGCTAAGTTTACTCTACTTTAATTTCTCGTGCTTTGATGTATTTGTATTAAACGAGATCTATTAGGTGTATGCAAATGATAAGCATTCGGCTATGATTATGTTTGTATGTTTTGATTGGTAAAAGCAAGATAGTTTATCGTGGTACTATTATTTGTGTCGAGTTCATTAGCTTAGGGATTAAGACAAGTATTAATATTGCATACGCTATGTCGAGAGTTATTGGTTAAGACATGTTTGATTAATTTAGTCGCGCAATTGATTATGTCTATGTGATCGTTGCATGAAATTGTAGTGCGTAATACATATGTCGTGGTGATCCCGTGAATGGTTATTCGTCTCTTGATTGTTTATCTTCTACGTTAGTTACTTTGCCATTAATTTTAGTTACAAAGAGATAGCAAATCATTACTCTAAACATATCATTCAAATCCACAAATTCACAATTTAAATGCTTTCAATAAACTTATAAGGCTAGTAACCTAATCCTAATTACGACCACACTCCCTGTGAATTCGACCCTTACTTCTCTAGCTAAATAGTGGATTTAAGGACTAAGTCTGTGGGTCACAATGAAGGCCCGTCAACTGGACATGAATTTAATTGATATCGAGCACACAAAAACTTTCAGTCTCCCACTTGTGCATGACAACAATTTATATTCATTGGCCCAAGGAGGTCCCTAGCCAGACACTTGGGGTAACCAGATCATAAGGAAAGCGATATTAAGGAAAGCGGTTTTGACATCCATTTGCAATATCTCATACTCATAATATGTAGCTATGGCTAACATGATCCTAATTGATTTAAACTTGGCTACAGGTTCAAAGGTTTTATTATAGTCAATCCCCTGTAACTGTGAATATCCTTTTGCTACTAACCTAGCTTTATAGGTTTGTACTTTACCATCCATGTCCATCTTCTTTTTGAAGATCCATTTGCACCCGACTGCCTTGGTGCTTTTTGGTTTGTCAACTAAGTGCCAGACTTGGTTGTCATACATGGATTATATCTCTAACTTCATAGCTTCAAGCCACTTATCTGAATCTGATTCAATCACGGCTTCCTGATAGTTTGAGGGTTCTGGTGTTTCCCCTACTCCATCAACCAGCAAAAATCAATATCTTTCTGGTTCATGGTGCTCTCTATCAGACCTACGAAGTGTCAGTGTGTCTATATCTTCCCGAACGATTTCTCGTTGAGGTATGGGTTTTACCACGGATTTGCTTACTTGTGTTTCTTCAATCTCTTGAAGAATTATGTCATCTCTACTGTTTTCCTTTTCTAGAAACTCCCTTTCAAGGAAAAATCCATGTCGAACAACAAACACTTTGTTTTCAGATGGATTGTAGACATAATATCCCCTAGTTTCCTTAGGGTATCCCACAAATATGCACTTATCAGATTTAGGGTATAGTTTGTCTGATATAAATCTTTTGGCGAACACTTCACATCCCCAGTTTTTCATGAAAGACACTATGGGACTCTTCCCATACCATATCTCATACGGTGTCTTTTCCACTGCTTTGGTCGGTACCCTGTTCAGAGTAAACGCTGTTGTCTCAAGAGCGTGACCCCGGAATGAAAGTGGCAGGTTTGTACAATGCATCATCGATATCACCATATCTAATAGTGTTCGATTTTTTATCTCAGATACACCATTCCGTTGAGGAGTGTATGGAGGAGTGAGTTGTGAAATGATTCCACAATTCTTTAGATGATCGTCAAACTCTTGGCTTAAATACTCTCTACCTCGATCTGACCGAAGTATTTTTATTGTTTTGCCAAGTTGATTTTGTACTTCATTCTGAAAATCTTTGAACTTTTCAAATGTCTCAGACTTACGTCTCATCAGATACACATAGCCATAACGACTAAAGTCATCTATGAAAGTAATGAAGTATCGGTATCCACCTCTGGCTTCATGACTAAAAGGTCCACATACATCACTATGTATTATCCCTAGTAAGTCATGTGCCCTTTCATTTCCCTTGATAAAAGGTTTCTTGATCATTTTACCATATAAACAAGATTCACAAGTTTGATAAGAATTTTCATCTAAATTTTCAATAATTCCACTCTTATGAAGTTCTGCAATCCTTTTCTTGTTTATGTGACCAAGACGACAGTGCCACATGTAAGTTTTGTTCAATTCAAATTTGGACTTTTTACTTACATTATAGATTGCTTCATTGCTTGGATTCAATAGATTCAACATATATAGACCATTTATTGATTTAGCTTCAAAATAATATAGTCCTTTACAATAAGCACAAATCACTCTTCTATTATAAGAATAACTAAATCCCTGGTCTATTAAAGAATCATATGAAATAATGTTCTTAATTACTTTTGGTACATAATAACAATTATCTAGTACTAAAACTAATCCATAAGGTAACAATAACTCGTAGGTTCAATCATCTCATGCTCAACATCTTCTGAAGCTTCAGGAGCCTTGCCTTTTTCTGAGGCTTCACCTTCTCCCATGCTTGACGAACTAGGCTCCCCTTGAACGATTGTTTGCTAAGCAGTCTTTTGGGGAAGATTTGCTAGCTCACCTTCTTTCTGTGCATCTGGATCATCGCCTTCCTCATCTTCTCTCCTAACTTTCCTCAATTGATCATCCTTGCAGCTACTCTCCCCCTGAGCTCGTAGATCTTTCAATATCTGCTCAATGAGGGTCTGCATTGTCTAAATTTATCCTTGTTGATCAGACACAGTTGTTTTTAGCTCGGCATTCTCTTGATCCAATCGAGCATTGTGCTGCTGCAACTCTTTTACAGAATGAGAGAGTTGGAATATTTGGACTGTTTGGAAGTCCACTTTTCCCTTCAACTCAGTAAACCGCTGATTCTCTGTGAACGAAGACGAGGTAGATGGAATGGAGGCGGATGTAGATGGAGCTGTGTTTGATGATAATGGAGCAGCCGGTAACACAGTTGGAGAAGCAGAAGTGGATGGAGCTCCCTGCACGAATCTATGCCTTTTTGCCCTATGCCTAGGAACGAGAGGAACCTCTTCTTCTTCTTCAAATTCAGACTCTTCGGTTTCTTCATCAATAAGTGTCGGCCTTGTCGTTCTGCTAACCACTAGCCTCGATCCATATCTGCCAATGGTGACATCCGGATCATCAACTTCAGAACTCGATTCAGAATCTGACTCGGAGGCGGTCTCTACATGACCTTCACCCAGAGTCTGTTCCCTAGCTCCTGCACCTTCTTCTTCATCCTGGACCTCTGTGTCCATAAACTCAGCATCAGAGGGCTGATATTCATCAATATCCCTAAAAATGTCATGGAAATCAGCTGGAGGCTCTAAAACGTCCTGAACCAGTTGTTTAGCAATATTCTGCTCCGCAGCTGTTCCCTGAGCCCATATTTCCTTCAGAGTCTGCTCCCTCTGGTCGTATTGAGGAGCTGAACTCGATGGCCCAGCAGCTTCAGTAGCTGGCTGTGGGCGGGAAGTGGTCCTAGCAACCAGAGCTCTTCTAGCCGTTGCTCTTTGCCTTTGTTGTCGTTGTTGCTGTTGCTGTTGCTGCTGCTATTGCTGTGGGGCTTCACCAGTCCAGTCTTCACCCTCCGGGCAACAAAATCTGGATCTATGACTGCCCCAAACAATGGCGCCACTTGGGGCCTGACCTGCTCAGCCCTTCTAGCATTATGGGTCTGGCAGTCAGCAAAAATGCGTTTATCGATCAAAGCCACGCCACTTTGATCCAGAAGTGGTGGCAAATTCGGCAAGAAATGGCGTATAATCATCATGGCGAAGCGGGGATGCATCAAAAATCGTTCCCTGATCGGAGAGGTGATCTGGTGCACAAACTCTCCAAAAAACATCTCAAAAAAACTGAACTTCTTGTTTACACCAATGCAATCAACGCAGATTACCATTTAGACACCATAGTGTCAAAACCTGCCTTCTTAGGCGCGAAGCATACCATTATAACATGAACTAGGTATCTCCATTGTCCAATCAGCCCACTTTTAACACATGATGCCTTCGTTATATCTTGGGCATACCCCATCCTCAAAAATGCAGCTTGCCGAATGGGTAATGGAAAATCGATAGGGCCTACTTCTTGTTCCTCAGAGCCCAGCTGTAGGATCTGCCTCAACATGTTAGCCGAAAACACTATTGGCTGACCGCCTACTCTTGTTCTCAGCACTGTAGGCGTAACCGAGCAGTCTACTTGCAGATGCTCCCAAAATTGTCGCACGTACGTCAATGTAATTTGTAAATTGTGGGTGAGTGCATAGGATACGCGAGACTGAGTGAGGAATTCAATCATCTGACGATAAGGTTGTGCCTCTGGTAATTGGAGATCTGCTGCCATGACCATATTGTGCTTATTATAAAAAGCACGATCACCCATATCTGCACACTAAATCATCAAACAAAATTAGTAATTAAAAATAAAATGAATTTTGATATTTTTGAATTTGCCTAACTTCGAACTTGCATAAGTTCGAAGTCCAACACATTCGAACTTAGACAAATTCGAAATTATTTAAAACCATTCGAATTATTTAAATAAATTCGAGATATATATTCGAACTTGACTGACTTCGAACTTATAGATATTTCAACAAATTCGAACTTTCTGACAAGTTCGAAGTTGGTCACATTCAACTTAGAAACTAAGATTTTAACCCCTTTTGACTTAATCAACAACATAATCTAGTGCTATTGGGTTTAATCGAAGTTATTTATCATTTATTTGAAGGTTTATCTTTTAAAACTCGTGATTTCAAACCACCTAGTTTCAAATATCATAAACATCAAATAAGTTCGATTTTTGCCACAATAATGTCTTAAACCACACTTACTTACTATTATGATGAGTACTATACCTAATTATACGTGTATGTTCGAGAAATAAAGGCAAAACTTCAAGGAATAGGAAGAAATTCGAAATTGGTATGTTCGAGATTAAGTTCGAGATCGCCTGAACACAAGTTCGAGAATTCAAATTTGAGGGTAGGTGTCTTAAATGAAGTACTGTTGACCTATTTATATCAACTACCTTTGAACTTAGCATAAGTTTGAACTTTCTGACAAATTCGAAGTTAAGTTCGAATTTGTCTGAATTTCGAACTTAAGTGAAAATTTTGAAAATCTTTGAATAAAATTCAACTTTTTCATGTAACGGAATTTTACAAACTTTGCAAAATCATTCACACTAAGCAACAGATTTTCACGCAATATTTGTTTCTTCAACCAAAAATGCATCTTAGTAACTTTGACCTTTATTCTACTTAAAATAAAATAAAATAAAATGAACTAAAGTAGAATAAAATAAGGTAAGAATAAAACTTAAACTACCCAAAAGTACTTTTAAAACTTACGACTTATACTTACAGAATATTTTTGCGAGAAAGTCAAAGAAGGTTCAATCAGATAGCAATGTCAAACGCAATTTCAGTATTACACTTTCACACTTAGGAATATTTTATTCCTTTGGTTGTTTGTCGTGATATACATTCCAAGTCGATTGTCGGTATGATTTTCCCTTTAAACATTTAACACTTTGGAATTTCCCTTGGCCTTTTTATTTATCAAGAAACTACCTTACGTGTCCCATACTTAGATATACTTCTATGATCAAGGCAGACACACAATGATTATAACTTTTTGGTATTATAAATTTTCTTTAAAAGGCAAACGTCAGACACAGTTCTGTATTTATATACAACAGAGTGTCTTAGATTGTATTAGATTTCCTTTTAAGTTAACAAGACAGCGGTGACAGGTCTGTACTTACGTACAAAAAAGCAACTTATCTTGCTAACTTGAGTCAAAATAGAGGTGACAAGTCTGTACTTACGTACAACAAAGCAACTTATTTTGACTCCCTCTTCTTTATCAAAAATTTTCTTTTGTTTTCTTTAAGATGTATTTTGATGTTGCTATACATCCCCCAGAAAATTTGCATACCTCATTTAAAAACATTGTCTGCATGTCTCTAACATAGAAATTAAGACCATTTGGTCATACATCTAAGTTAGATACACATATGACATTATCTTGATTATTTTATTAGCTTTTGAGATTTCCTTTGTGTATTATGCCTACCAACACATCAAACAAGAAAGTGTATATCACTTAGAATTTAAGGTGCATTATGTGTGAAAGCTTAACACTTAGAGATTGTTTCGACTATGCTAATTTTCGTCACTTTGAACCTATGAATCTAAAACTCAACTCATTTTTCAATATTCTCTCTTTTTTTTGAAATTTTTTATGGTTTTCTCTCTTTTTTCTTTTGTTTTTCATTTTTAAGATAAGCTAATAGACTAACCTACTAACTTACTATAAAAGGAAAGAAAGTATACTAAACTACTAACTTACGAAAAAAAAGAAAATATACTAAGGTCAAGTTACTCTGGATTACGCATACCATTTAGTTGAACTAACAACTCAAAGCGTGACTTATCAAAAGCTTTAGTGAATAAATCTGCATTATTATCTTCCGTTGCCACTTTTACCAGTTTTATTAAATTCTTTTCAGCACAATCACATATGAAATGATGTCTTATGTCTATGTGCTTTGTTTTACTGTAACTGGATTATTAGTTATAACAATTGTAGACTGATTATCTATCCTAATAGGAGTATGAGTGTAAGTCAAACCGTAATCCCACAATTGTTGTTGTATCCACAAAAGCTGTGAATAGCAACTACCAGCAGCTACATATTCGGCCTCACACGTTGACACAGCTACCAAAGTCTATTTCTTGCATTTCCAGGATACGAGCCTCCCACCAAGGAACTGACAACCTCCAGTTGTTGATTTCCGGTTCAAGCTGCAACCACCATAGTCAGAATCCGTGTATGCTTCCAATTCCAGATCACCATCAGCTTGATACCAAAGTCCCAGCTTGGGTTTTGACTTGAGATATCTCAGAATCCGCTTCACGGCTTTCATATGCATTTCTTTTGGATTAGCTTGAAACCTAGCTCAAATAGACAAAGCAAACATAATGTCAGGTCTAGAAGTAGTTAAATACACGAGTGACCCGATCATGGCCCGATGTAGCGTCGGATCCACATCAGTATCACTTTTGGTACCCGGTCCGAGATTATGATTCACTTGAATTGGAGTACTGAAGTGAGTGGTCAACTTTGTTCCTTCCATCCCGAAGTGCTCCAGAATATCGTAGACATACTTCGTCTGATGGATAAACATGCCCTCCTTCCTTTGTTCAACTTGCAAACCCAGAAAGAAGTTTCACTCTCCCATAGCACTCATCTCAAACTTTGACTTCATAACCTTCTCAAAATCTTTGCACATCTGTTCGTTTGACGACCCGAAAATGATGTCATCCACGTACACTTGTACCAAGATAAAGTCTTCTCTCTTTCTCTTCACAAGCAATGTACTATCAATTCTCCATCTTTCAAACCCGTTGTCCAAAAGATTAGTTGACAGCTTCTCATACCATGCCCTTGGTGCCTGATGCAATCCATACAGAGCCTTATTGAGTCGATATACTCTGTCAGGATATTTTGGATCAGTAAACCCAGGCGGTTGTTCCACGTACACCAGTTCTTTCAACTTTCCATACAGAATTGCACTCTTTACGTCAAGTTGATAGACTTTAAATCCTTTGAAGGACGGAATGGCCAGAAACAGACGAATTGCCTCGAGCCTTGCCACTGGTGCAAACACCTCGTTGTAATCAATTCACTCTTCTTGGTTGAATCCTTTCACTACAAGTCTTGCCTTGTTACTAGTAACTATACCCCGATCATCTCTCTTGCACTTATAAACCCATTTGGTTCTAATTGCAACTTCTCCTCAAGGTAGCGACACTAACTCCCACACTTCAAACTTTCTGAATTGTGACAGTTCTTCTTGCATGGCTTCAATCCAAGAGTTGTCTTTTAGTGCCATTTGCACATTCTTCGGCTCTACTTGCGAGATGAAACATCAATATAAACATGTATGATACGCCTCGGAGTCATTGATCATCAACAACAGCACTGTGTTGTTATTCACACTACTCCTTGTTCTCACACCGGTGTTCGGATTTCCTATGATGCTCTCAATCGGATGATCCTTGTTTATCCTCGATGTCTCAATCTCATCAACCCTAAGATTAGCTCCTAAGTTTGATCCTATTTCACCTAACGGGGGTACGACTTCAGATGGTACATTCTCTTCCTCATGATCACTGTCCTCAGAATTAGAAGTACTTGTCTGATTCTTGTTTGTAGGTAACTCAGGTTCATTCTCTTTTGGAGATCTGTCTTCTGTCGTTGTAGGCACAGAAGTTGATGGAATGCTTGTCTTTGGAAACCTTGATTGTTGTCATTCAGACTTAATGACGAGAAGTCATCCTCCACTGTACCTACATTTGCACTAACAGGTATGTTAAATGGTTCAAACAATGAGTCATAATCAAATAACCACTCAGGACCTGTTTGGGGTTCATGTGAATAACTTGTAACATCAATGTTAAACACAATTTCGACTGTACCGTTTATTTTGTTAAAAACCCTTTTGTTTGGTGAGTTAGGCACATAACCTAGGAAATATCCTTCGTCAGCCTTTTCACCAAACTTAGGTTGATGTTTTGTTTTCAATAAAGTACACGGTACCCCAAACTGTTCAAAGCCTGTTATATTAGGTGGTCTTTTATTCAGAACTTCATAACAGGCTTTGTTCAGTGACTTGACAGTAAAGACCCGGTTTAAAACATGACATGCAGTATTCACTGCCTCCCCCCAAAACATGGTAGGAAGCTTTGAATTCGAAAGCATGGTCCTTGCTGCCTCAATCAAAGTCCTGTTTTTCCGTTTTGCCATCCCATTTTGTTGTGGCTCATATGGTGCACTAAATTGATGCACTATGCCTTTGGATAGGCAATATACACCAATTACTGTGTTTTTAAATTCTGTTCCATTATCACTCCTGATACGTTTTACCCTCGACTCGTAGGAGTTTTCGACTTGGCCTAAGAACCCAATCAACTTTCCAGCTATTTCGTCTTTCGTACCTAAAAAGAAAACCCATGAAAAACGTGAGTAATCATTAGTGATAACTAAACAATACCAACTACCACCTATGCTCCTTTTGTTGATAGGTCCGAATAGATCCATATGCAACAAATCGAAAGTGGAAGCTATCGAGTTCTGAGTCTTTGACTTGTGTGACTTCTTGTGTTGTTTGCCTTTCTTGCACGATACACACTTTTCATTGAACTGAAAACTCTTTAGTGGGACACCTTGCACCAGACCAAGTTTAGTGATGTAGTTCATTTTTCTTAGGTGCAAGTGTGTCATGTGTCTGTGCCATAAAATGGATTCTGACTCTGAAGCTTTGGATAGAAGACATATTGTTCAGATCGATGAATCTGATATGTTCATGTCCATCATGTACAAATCATTCTTCCTTAGGGCTCTCATCATTATCCACTCTTCAGGTACTTTAAATCCCGGTTTCAGCACTAACGCCTCAGTATCCGTAAAAATTACTGAGTTCTTCTTATCACAGATTTGAGATACACTAATGAGATTGTGATCAAGTTTATCAACATGGCAAACTTGATCAAGTGTGATAGTCCCATTAGTGACCACTCTAGTACTAGTGATATGTCCTCCCTTGTTTCCAGCGAACGATACGAATCCCTTGTTCCCTCCCTTGAAGTCGGTGAGTAGACTCCTTTCCCCAATCATGTGCCTAGAGCAACCACTGTCGACGATCCACTTGTTGTTTAGACCTGTAGTTAGCTCCTGCACATGAAAGAAAACAAGTTAGTTATCACAGGGAACCCAAGCCATGACTGACTTGGTAATACCATTCTCATCCACATACGTGAACTCCTTCAAATACCCATCTCTCCTTTCAGGTGACTTGGGTGTTTGATTGAGAACATGCTGTGGTGCTGAGTGATTTAAATTCACTCTTGGCCTTTGGGTAGGCATTTTCTGTTGAGCCCTTGAATAATTTCTATTATAAGGCATTTCAGATTGATATCCATGGGCTCTACCTGGCGTCTGTTGTCTTAGAGGAGTGTGAGACCTAACTGGAGTGTAAGCCGTTCTAGGTGTTGTACTCCTATAAGCTTGTTGAGTTCCTGACCTAGACTGATTAGGGACTCTATTCGGCGAATTAGTCCTAACCACTTCATTTTGTCTAACCGACACAGGTATTTGTCTAACAGCTGTCTTGGGTGTGGCATTCACAATCTTCTCTGTCTATTGAGAACCACTTGTGCTAGCAACATTAGATACTGGTTTATGTTGTTCTGGCTTTCCTACAGCAGGTCTAGACTCTGGTTTAGAGGGTGTAGACTCTACTTTCTTATATGGACAGCTAGACGCAACATGTCCCCTCTGATGACATCTAAAGCAGAACATCTTATCAATCGACTTCTTATAAGTGCCCTTTGATTTTGGTGTCTCACCAGTGCCCTTTTATTTCTTTTCAACTATCGTGACTACTTTCTCTTGGTGATTATTAATTTCAGGCTTAGCTTCTCCTAGTATTGGATCACTAGAAGACTGCACAAACTTGACCTTCTTAATCTTAGAATTAGTATTAGACACCTTAGTTGATTTGTCCTTATCAGATTCAGTTTCAGTTGCTACCTCTGACTCGACTGGTTCATCAGTTTTATCCTGAGGTTGAGGCACATAGTTATTGTTGAAAGGTGGAGGACTCTCTTGATAACCTAATCCTACAGGTTTCTTAGACTGCCGTTGAGCATCTAAGATTTTCCCTAGATTTAGTGATGAGTTCCTAAACTTTTCCAACTTACTATTTACCTCAGCAACCTTGACTTTTGATTCAGCTAGCTCGACCTCCTTAATGGTAAGTTCTTCGGTTAAAGCCTCAACATGCTCATACATAAGTTCTATCCTGACACATTGTTCACATAATTTGTCTTTTAGAACTATAGTATCCTGAGCATCTGCTTTTAGCTTATTCCTAAGATCTTCCTTAATATCTAAGAGACTAGCATTATCTGATTTCAGTGATTAGATTTGAGCAGTTAAGTTATTATGTATTTCTAAAACTAAGTTCAACCTATCATTCGAAGTAGCACATAAAACACATAAGTCATGAAATGTAGAAAAGTTCAGAATTACCCTTTTGTGATCCGATTCCACGTTAGCCATTTGTGCGGCAAACTCTAGATATGTCTGATTGTCTGACATCTCCACCAGCACAGGACTTGTATCATTCTGTTCGTTGTCCTCTGTCACTTCCTCTGCTCCGTCATCCCCAGTCTCAGTCACTTCAGCCATGAAGGCTCTAGCATTCGACTCCGGATGCGTAGACCAATCGTAAGTTCCATCGAGCTGTCTGTCAGATGTCACATTAGTAAACAGACCAGCGATGTTAGCTTGATTACCCGAACTACGAGACTGATATCTTCCCTGAGATTGATTTTGATAGTTTTCAACTTTGGTTCGTTGGCACTCTCGTGCAAAGTGTCCTAATCCTTGGCAGTTATAGCACTTACCCTTAGATTTGTCGAACCCAACCTTGTTGTTGCGTACGCTCAGATTTTTCCCTGTTCGTTTCATGAACCGCTTGACTCTCTGAGTCACGATGGCCAGTTGCCATTGAAGGTCCATTTCCTCCAACTCATCAGGATCCACCTGATCGTAGTCTTCGTCCCATAGCGCAGGATCGTTTATTTTCCCTTGAACGCAATTGTCGTACGCGACGTTAAATGAAGCCAAAAGATTCCGCTGATTTTGCGCTCATTGACATCCTTGTGTATCCTTGAGATGTAGATGCTGACTGAGTTGGCTTTTCTTCCGGTTTGGTAAACCCTAAGAATGCCCTACTGCTTGATTCTTCTATAGCTATTGGAATTGATTCTTCTCCTGAGAAGAAAGTTGTGGCTCCCGTCTTCATATCACCACCAATCGATGGTTTTGTCTTCCCAAAATACATTTCAGGATCTTGAACCTGCTCAACCTCCCTTTCTTTTTTCTGTATTTTGAAATTATAAGCCCTCAGCGTTCCAACTACCCCTTCAAGAGTGAGAGTCTCGAACTTCTCTTCATCATGCTTAATTAAAGCGGTGTACATTTCCCATCTCGCCAGTAAAGCATCTAGAAGCTTTTCAATTTTCTCAGTCTCTTGGTAAACAACATTGTGGTTGTCAAGCTCCGTTAACAGATCAAAGAATCTCGTAATTGTCTCATCAAGTGTCTCGTTCTTCAGAGCCTTGAAAATTGCAAATTGTTGTTTCAGCATCTCCATCCTACTCTTGCGAACCTGTGTATTTCCCTCACACCTTTTCTCTAGAGCATCCCATAGCTCTTTAGCAGTCCTATGATTTCTCATGGTGTGTAGAATTTCTAGAGGTAACGCCATTCGGATAATCGAGAAAGCTCGGTTCTCGGCCTCATACAGTTTCTTATCACCATCCTTCATATTTTGATACGTTAAGACTCTTAGACGGCCTTCTAACTCCAGCGTAGGTGGCACATATCCTTCATCGATACAAATCCACATGCGCATATCATTATACGAGAAAAATCGGCGAACCTATCCTTCCACCAATACAGAAATTTTGGCCCAATTAAAAAATAAAAGATATTTTTGGTATTTTTCTTTAATTTTGAAATTAAAATAAAATAAAATAAAGTGAACTAAACTCTTTTTGGCTTTTTGATAAATTTGAACAATTAAAATCTTTTTGTGATTTTCTGACCTATTAAATTAAACCTTAAAAATTAAAAATTAAAATTAAGACTAACCTAAAATTCAAAAATTTAACTATAAAGAAATAAAAAGAAACACAGAATTATAAAATTTAAAATCCTAACTCTACTCTCCCTCAAATAAATACCGGTCCTTTTTCCTTTTCCTTTTTCAGATTTTATACGCGACAACCCTTTTTAAGCCTTACAAATATACACAAACCTGGATATTGTTTGCATCCCACTCCATGATGAACAATTCACACAGCAATTTATCAGGATCATTAATTATTAAAAATATGCGCAGATAAGGAAATAATGAGTTTCAATTTTGTGACATAATCCTTAAATTTAAATAACAGTTATTTTCTAAAATAAAGGAATTTCAATCATGATAAATTGAAATAGAATTATTTAAGACAATATCTGATATTTAATTGGAAGGTGGATTCAACATGCCGATATGAGATACTAAAAACCGAAAACGAGGTTCGTCTAATGCTTTAGTAAATATATCCGCTAGTTGGTATTCCGTGCCAACAAAATACAACTCAATGGTTCCCTTTTCAACGTGATCTTTAATAAAATGATACCTGATATCTATGTGTTTTGTTCGAGAGTGCTGCACGGGATTGCAAGAGATGGCAATTGCACTTCGAGAATCACAGTAAATGGGAATATTGGTGAGTGAGAACCCATAATCGCGTAATTGTGTTCTCATCCACAGCACTTGAGAGCAACAGCTTGTAGCTGCTACATACTCAGCCTCAGCTGTGGATGTGGATACACAATTCTGCTTTTTGGAAGACCAACTCACCGGTCTATCGCCTAAAAACTGTATTCCTCCCGATGTGCTTTTTCTGTCCACTCTACAACCTGCAAAATCAGCATCTGAAAACGCGGTAAGATCGAAATCGGTTCCCTTTGGATACCATAGACCAAGTTCGGGTGTACCCTTAAGATAACGAAAAATGCGTTTTACCGCAGTTAGGTGTGATTCTTTTGGGTCGGCCTGAAATCTAGCACAAAGACATGTTGAAAACACTATATCCGGCCTACTGGCAGTCAAGTATAGTAAGGATCCTATCATCCGTCTGTAAGTTGTATTATCGACACTTTTCCCGGAAGGATCGGTGTCTAACTTACAGTTGGAGGCCATGGGAGTTGCGATACTCGTGCAAGAGTCTAACTTATACTTCTTAAGAATGTCAAGAGTATATTTCGACTGGTTCACAAAAATCCCATCCTCAAGTTGTTTGACTTGTAATCCGAGGAAAAAGTTCATTTCCCCCATCATACTCATCTCAAACCGAGACTCCATTAGGGCTGAAAAATCCTTACAAAAATTACTGTCAGTAGATCCAAATATAATATCGTCAACATAAATCTGTACTAGCATTATATGTGGGCCTTCCCTTTTAGTGAACAGAGTTGTGTCCACCACACCTTTATAGAAACCGGCAGAAATAAGGAAATTCGAAAGACTATCATACCATGCTCGAGGTGCTTGTTTTAAACCATAGAGGGCCTTATCTAGCACATAAACATGGTCAGGTTTATGTGCATCAACAAAGCCTTGTGGTTGTTCAACATACACTTCCTCGTTAAGTTCACCGTTTAGAAAGGCAGTCTTGACGTCCATTTGGTACACTTTGAAGTCTTTGTGTGCCGCGTACGCCAAGAAGATTCTGATTGCTTCGATCCGTGCAACTGGAGCGAAGGTCTCGTCATAATCTATCCCTTCTTGTTGTCGGTAGCCTTTGGCAACAAGTCTTGCTTTGTTCCTTATCACAATGCCGTTTTCATCTCGTTTGTTCTTAAAGATCCACTTTGTTCCGATGACTGTACGGTCTTTTGGCTTGGGAACTAACCGCCATACTCTTAGCTGTTCAAACTGGTTGAGTTCCTCTTGCATTGCAACTATCCAATCCGGATCTGTCAGGGCTTCATCCACACGAGCGGGCTCTATCATACTCAAGAATGATGCGTAGAGACATTCATTAGCAGATGCCCTACGAGTTTGGACTCCTGTTGATACATCACCAATGATTTGCTCTGTTGGGTGACTGCGGGTCCATTTGATCTCGTGTGGAAGGGGTGCTCGGGATGGAACCTCTGTGGTTAATATGGGAATGGATGAGGATTCATGGTCAATGGTTTCAAATGATGGTACTACGGGTTCTGGTTCAATTTCCGAGTGTTCAGGTTAAGGAAGAATCGTTGGTATTATATGTGAGGGTATTACAGGAGTAGATTCAACTGCGGATGTGTCGGTGGATGATGTGGATGGATGAGGGTATGTTGATGAAGATGGAGCGGAGAAACTTTGTGGCGCAGTTGAACTGGAAGGATTACCTACATTATTAAAACATTAGACACACTAGCGTTAGGACCGAAAAATTCAACATAAAAAGGATCAAATAAATTAACCAAATCAGAAGAAGAAAAAGAAATGGGGTTATTCGAAGAGTCTCCAGGCATTTGAGTAATGCGTGGTCCTGATTGATCAACTTCGAGTGCCAGTTCAGCCAACTCATCAAATGTGACGTGCACACTTTCAATGACTGTTCTGGTTCGGGTATTGAATGCGCGATACGCCTTCGAGTTGGATGAGTATCCAATGAAGATCGCTTCATCTGCCTTTTCGTTAAATTTCCAGAGGTTGTCTCTGTCATTTAGCACATAGCACCTGCAACCAAATACACGCAAGTACTTGATAAATGGTACTTTATTCAAAAAGAGTTGGTAAGGAGTTTTGTTAAAGCGTTTATGGATGATGGAGCGATTCTGTGTATAGCATGCTGTTGATACGGCTTCGGCCCACAAGAACGGAGGTAGCTTTGAGTATGTGAGCATTGTACGAGCGGCTTCTACTAGCGTATGGTTACGCCTTTCCACGATCCCATTTTGTTGAGGTGTTCGAGCAGCAGAGTATTGATGCTGAATCCCATTGGATCGAAGGAAGCCCTCCACTACCGAGTTCTTGAACTCCGTGCCGTTATCTGATCTGATTGATTATACTGACAGCTGCTGTTGGGTCTCGACACTCTTGATAAAATCAATGATTTCTTGAGCTGTCTCGTCCTTGGAACGCAAGAACCTGACCCAGGTATATCGAGAATAATCATCAACGATAACCAACACATATCGTTTTCCATTTATGCTTTGAGTTCTCATTGGTCCGCATAAATCCATATGAAGTAACTCCAAAACTCTTTTTGTTGATGGTTCGGGCTTTGGTTTGTGAGATGATCGTTTCATTTTTCCTTTCTCACATGCTCTGCACAGATGGTCCTTTTCGTAGCGCAACTCAGGAAGTCCTTTGACCAATTGTTTCGCAGCCAGCTTGTTGATATTATCAAAATTCAAATGGGATAATCTTCGATGCCACAACCAAGAGTCTTTTGAAGAGGCTTTTGATAGTAGACAAATGTTATCCTTCACTACAAGCTTAGATACGTCAATGGTGTAAAGGTTAGATTTTCGGGAACCAATAAAGATTTCTTTTCCCTCCATGTTCTTAACACTGCAGTTCTTAGCCCTAAACGTTACTTCTAGTCCTTTTTCGCAGAGCTGTCCTATGCTAAAAAGATTATGAGATAACCCCTCAACATAGTCAACATCGTTGATGTCCAGATTATTTAGAACTAAGTCCCCGTATCCTTTTATTTGAGCCTGATGGTTGTTCCTGAATTTCACAGTTCCGCAATACTGTTCAACAACGTTGGACAGCAATTCTCTTCTTCCTGTCATGTGCTTGGAGCAACCCGAATCCATATACCAAATGGACTTAGCCTGAAAAACACATAAATTCATATAATGAACAACTATATGCATTCAAACACATCCATTTTTAATTCACAATCAAACCGTGTTCTGAACCGAGATGTTCAGAAAACATGATGAGTTAAGACCGGGTCCTAGGCTGTGTGCACATATGCCAAACGTGTCGGTTTAAGCACAACCGACAAGCAAAAGAACGGGTCCTAGTCTAAGGTAACTAGAAGCCATTTCTTTGAAGCACGGGTCTTGATCAGAAGTAACCAAGAACCATCTGCATTAAGATCACACAACCTTGGGTACCCACCTCAATATGGGTCCCTTTTTGTTAGGATTTCCAGATTTATATTGCACGTATACAGATTTAGAAACCCAACTAGCATTTGTGTGTGGTCCGGATGCACAACCCTTTGGAATCCATTGAAGATTGGATTTATTGAGTTTTGGAACCTTAGGCGCTGAAATTGCCTTCGGTTTTTGTCTTTTTGAGACCTTTTTGACCGTTGCTTTGGTTTTGGGCCTTGGCAACGGACACATCTCAACTTTGTTTGTGGCCGATGATGCACTATTTTTAGTTTTCTTTTTCCGAATTCGTTTAGCAGGATAAGGCACAAAAGCATTCATTTCAGGAACCTGTCGTCTATATTTAGTTGGACATAGATTAAACAAATCCTTGAAAGAGTACTTTAACGGAAAAGTAGAATTCGGTACATCATTACAAACATTGTCACACACATTGTTACACAAATTGTCTTTGGAGATTACAGACATCCTATCTCTAGTAACAAATTCACTTGGCATTAAAGCCTTCATCACAAAAAAACTTGTAAAATCCTGCATGGTGGTTTTTGGGACTCTCCTTATATGATCTGTAGGAACAAAACGATTAGAGTCAGTAAGCATGGAAGATTTAGACTTGACAGATTTTTCTTTTTGGTGGTGAGTGGGTTTCTTAAAAGACTTGGATTTTATCTGAGTCTTTTTAGGAACCTCATTCTTGAAAACTTTTGAGCACTCACCTTTGACAAAGATAGAAGAAGATTCAGCTGTAGCCTTACCTTTATCTGATGACGTACATGGAATTTTTAGGGAATGAGAAAGTGTTTGTTGTTTTGAAAGATCTTTCAATTGTTGTGAAACTATTTCAAAATTTTCTCTGTAGACAGTGACTTCCACAGTGTGTTGAAAAGATTGATTTACCAATTCTTCTTCTCTCTTAAGAAGAGCATCTTGAAGATCAAGTGTTTTCTTTTGAGACGACTTTAATTCCTTTTCTAAAACAATGATTTGTTGTTGAAGAACTTTTGCAGGAATATAAAGTTGAGGAGTTGATTTTACAGTTTCAGTGTTCAATTCAGTTTCTGAATAAGTTGACGAGAGATCTTCCTCTAAAGTGGGTACTCTAGAAGAATAACTCTCGTTAAGTTCTTCATAATGAAAAGAAATTTCTTTATCTTTACGCGCAACACGTTTCTCATTTTCTTGGTTTAAAACTTCTTTTGATGACTCAAAAAAGAAAGATTTAATACCGGCTCCCATATAATTCATGTAATAAAATACAGGTAAAACATTTTGTGCCTTTTCCAAATATTTAGGATTTTTAAAACCAATTCCTTGTTTAGAATGGTAAAACCTAGTTTCTTTGGGCTGATTTAAATGGATAGTTTGTTCTGTTTGACCCCTTTTCAAAAATGCATCGTCAAGGGCCTTTATTCTCGCGTACAAACTTATCCTTTCTTCTTCAATCATTTTCTATTTTTCTAAACTGTCTATGTTCTCCATATTTACCACATCTAATTGTTTTGTAAGAACAGAAATTTCTTCTTTTAAAGAGAGTTTTTCTTTTGAAAGCGTTTCCATGCAAGATTCAAGGTATATATTCCTATCCTGAACATCTACTTTTTCTATCAACATTTGTTTTATAACATTATGATTAGTTAACCATTTTGCATGATATAATCAGATGATTCTTTCAGAATATGAGCTTGATGTTCAGCCTGTACACACTTTGCAGTTTCAGCATTTAATCTATCTTGTAGATCAAGTATTTGTGTGTGTAGTGTACATTCATTATCTACAAATAATTTATTTACATATGCAGGAATGTAATAGGAATATACCTCACTGGACTCGAAACCGGATGTGGAGCATTCGGGATCGTCGGTTGTAGCCATCAGACATGCTGGTGGATGTTTCATTGTCTCCCCCTCAGCAGCAATGTCTGAATTTTCAGCAGTGACATCAGTACAAGTCTCCAACCCCTAACGATCAACCATATAGCAATGCTTGCCCTTGTCATCCTCGTCTTCAGAATCTTCAGCATCCCAGTAGTCCTCATGGGCGACGAGGGCTAACGCATCCGATTTCTTCTTTGCAGCCTCGAGCTTTCTTTCGTAGTAAGCAACGTCTCTCTCGAAGTTATTCTTGCATTCCCTAGCAAAGTGGCCCGGTTTGCAACATTTGTAGCAGAGACGTTCATCAGTGGCCTTTGGCTCATCTGCTCTTGGCTTCTCCTCTCTTCTTTCTGTCGGCCTCTTGTCGGCCCGGCGGTGCTCGCGGCTATCATCACGCCTCCGGTCCCTGCGGTCATCCCGACTATCATCCCTTCGATCGTCCCGCCTGTCATCTCGCCTGTCATCTCGCCTTTCATCTCGCCTTTCATATCGGCGATCATCGCGATAGTCGCGTCTGTCATCATACCGGCGATCATCCCTGTCATCCCTTCTGTAGTCATCTCTGCGATAGTCATCGCGGCGGTCATCTCTCCTATCATCTGAGTACCTCCATGGACCAGTGTCATAACGGACTTGGTTGTTGGTCTTGTTGGAGAACCGTCGCTGTTGGAGACGGTTGGTCCACAAGGCTATCTGTTCTTGGATCGAAGCTTCCTCCTCATCATAGACCTCACGCGGAGGGGAAGCATACCTGTACTGAGACGATGAAGAACCAGGAGCAAAAGATGGTGTCGGAATCTGCATATTGGTGATCAAGGCTAGCGAATCATCCGGTTTCAACCTTGTGTTGGCTGATAGTAGTAGAGAGGCCAACTGATTTACCATCAGCTTCTGTTGATCCACATCCCCTTGATATTTCTTAAGCTGCTTAAAGACGACATTTATGGATACCTCAGGAATGTTCAAGACTCTTTTCGTTGCCCGACATGCAAGCTGCCACTCGGGGGCTAAGGCGGCAAAGAATTGGATGTTGATGTCATCCCGATCCTTCTTGATGTGCAGTTTATTCAATTCGTTAAGGACTGCACAGAACCTAGTGAATGTGGATTGCAGAGATTCCCCGTCTTTGGCGCGAAATTCTGAAAACTTTGCCTTCGCCTCCTCAATTTTGGCACGATCATCAAGATCTGCCCCCAGCATTTGGATTTCCAGCTCGTCCCACATTTCTTTTGCAGACATTTTACTGTCTACACCGACCAAAATATCAGTGGGGAGGGCTTGATAAATCGGATATTCTGCCCTCTTATCAGCGTGCTGGCGATCCCTCTCGGCGTCATTTGCCGGCTCTCTTTCAACTTTTGAGGCTTGGACAGGAGGGTCAGCCTCGGGTCTGGCAGCTATCTCTCTATATTAGATGACGGGTCCTTCGGATATTGATTGAAGCATCAGATTCCCGAGAGGTTGCATTCCAACGAATTTCAGGAACCGGGCTTTCCATTGTTCGTACTCATCGGGATAGAGAACTGGTGGTCTGTTCTCAGATCCGAGTACTAGAGCTTCGCGAGACATTATGAGTATAGGTGCTGATTAAGAATGTGAAGATCTTAGAGGTGGAAACTGAACACAGATGGGTTGGACTGAAAACAGAATATTCTGAATTCGGATGATGAGTTCGGATGAACAGTAATTCGGATGATGGAACCGAATTCGGATGGTATGAATTCGGATGTGGTGATTTCGGATGGGGTGATTTCGAATGGGGTGATTTCGGATGGTGCACAGTAATTCGGATGAAGATGGTTCGGATGAGATTCATGTTCGGAGTATGTCCTAATTCGGATGAACAGTACTACTTGGGGGAACCAAATTCGGATGACCTAAGTTCGGATGGACCTATGGACCGAATTCGGATGAACCGAATTCGGATGAACAGTGAAATGGCCGAATTTGGTTGGTCCGAAATAGGGACAGTGGAAGGACCGAATTCGGATGGTCCGAAATGGTGAGGTCCGACATTGAAAATTTTAAGAACAAGTCCCAAACAGTGAAAAATGGAAAGCCTTTCCTGAACTTTGGATGGTCCGAAGTTCGGATGTGACCGAATTGTGGTCCGAAATTGGCTTATGGGGGTCCGAAATTCACCTAAGTATGGTCCGAATTAGGATGATGTTAGGTCCGAATTTGGTGCCTATGTGGTCCGAAATGCTACAGTTTGTAATCCGAAATACAGCAGGTTTTTACGTTTTTCTAAGGCAGAATGGGCAGAATTCGATTTTTATCAGATTTAAAGCCTAAAAACAGTTCTAAATGATTTATAAACTATTTTAAACACTTTTGGTGATTTAAAACAACCTAAAAAACACTTAAAACTAGCATGAACACGTGAAAAACCCACTTAAAAAACCCATATTTTCAAAGTTAATAATGGTCGATTCTTGATTATTTTAACAAAGATATGGAAGTAAATGAGTTTAAAATCAGTAGATAATGATAATGTGATGTTTATAGGACCATTATAACACAAGAAACACGAAAAAACATGGAAAAAGAAGATCTAACCGGATGAAAATGGAAGAACTCGAAGAACATGAACAAAACCTAGCAGAATCCGAAAGAAATCAGTTTAAATCCACCCCTCTGAGCTCTGATACCAATTGTTATGTTGTATACCCGAATATATTCATCACCTCAATGATATTCTTATCATACACATGAAGAATCAAGCTCAATAAATGTGTAATAATGAAGAAGAGACAATATGAATGTTTGAATATTTGATGGAACAGTGGCGGCTGGGAATTCAAAATGTCAACCGTGTGTTTCATAAAGTAACCCTAGGAGCCTTTTATTGGCTCCTTTAATTAACTTACAAGACTTGGCAACTTTGGCCCCTACACTATAACTTAAACATAAAATACATAGAAATAAATACAAGACAAATTACAATGATAATAAATATTACAAAACAACTCCTAGGATCGAAATAATAAATCTAACATCAAGTTTGGGGTATAATTTTGTTCTAGATCTGACTCTGAGTTTCATTTTGTTTTCTTTCATTGTGGGTTATTTATGGTTCGATTTATGGTAGATATGAGTTCGGGTTGTATGTTTCAATTAGGGTATAGATCTATAAAGTGATTTGCCTGTGTAATCGATTTATGCATATTCGATCGGGTTATAAATGCATTTCTAGCTATGTTTTAAAATCGTCTGCTTAAATTTCTTGATCTATGTTTTGTGTATGGATTTATGAGTTCGGTATGATCTAAAATCATTTGTGAGTTAGTTTATTTGATTTTGTGAAAGCAATTACAATCATTAAGTTTTTGTGTTCCATGACTTCTATCCATTATGTGATTTAATAGAAATTCCATGACCCGCGTGATATCTTATTAACGGAGTAAATAATAGAATTAGTGATCATAATCCTAAAGCCTTATGTACCAAGATCATGCCATTTTGTGATTTAATAAATTTTTTTGATGAGTGATGATGTATTATTAATTGCAATAAAGTGAAAATTTTACTTTTGATAAGTTTTCTCATGTTATTTTATTTATCGTCGACAATAAAATACTTGATAAATGATAATGTATTTAAAAATGGGCTATTCATTATAAGCAGTCAACTGTTTTGATTGACGAGCAGGATCACAAATATTGGTAGGGTTCCATATTATAATTGGTTCTTGCATTCTATGGCATCTCACGTTTCGACAATTAGAAAGAATGGATCCAATAAGAAAAATGTTCATACATTTTGTAACATTAAAAGTTTAATGTTAGCAAAAGTTTAATACAAGCAAAATTTAAATTCCTATTACTTTGAACCTTAGAGAAAAGTTTCGTCATTTTCTTTTGTTGGCATTGCCTTAGTGAGGAGTTTGTAGCTTGTAATCAATATGAATTTATCTTTGTACCTTGTGTACATGTCTGGCACTTGTTAAAACAAATAACTATATTCATTTATGTTTCTAATTTTTGTTCTTTTAATGCTTTTTTCTAACCCAATGCATTCTTTGATTTTGTTATTGGAGAGAATATTCATACCATTGGTTAGACAAAAAAACAATAAAAATAAAATAGAATGTGTTGAAGTGGATATACACCATCATCATGTATTAGGCTACTGTATGCACGTGTTAGGCACAAAAAGGCCTCAGTCAAACCAGTTCTACATCTTAGGGGGAGATTATTAATCAAACATGTTTGATGCACTTGAAGGTATAATTTATGGCCTGTTAATGCCTTATTGAAACCTGATAAGTGATTTGCAATATTAGTCAAAGTTGTTTACCCTGTTGCATTTGTTGCAACTAAGGCAGATTACCCAAGCTGTTCTATTCTGTTGAACAGGCTGGACATAAACTGTCTACGCTGCTCTATCCTATTAAGCAGTTTGGACAAATTCACAGTATTCTGTTCTTTGTGAACAGAACCTTTTCTTTGTTAACAGGCTAATCACTTTATGGAATATGTTTCAATGTCCTCATGTATTGTCTTGACCGAAAGACCAGTTTACAAAGTCAAAGGCAAAAGGGAAAAAAAAGAAGCTGCAAAGACTGCCTACGCTATTCTGTTACATGAAGACAAAGTGGATATTTGAAATGGGTGACAGACCATTTCTTATATGAAAATGGCCATAATAGAAGATGAATGGTTTAAAGTTGACATTCCTCTTTTAGTTAAAGCCTTCTACAACAGAGACAAAAAGGAAAAGACAAAGATTCTGCAATGTAAAGACAATTATGATTTGTCAGAACGTGCAGAAAAGTTGTTTTGTCTTTTTGGAGAGACATCCCACTATCTCTATGTCCAATGAGGATTCTTCACTGAGATTCTCAATGAGAGTATAAAAGGAAGATTCTAAGGAATGTGAGATAACTAAGAGAGTGTGATATTCATAACGTGCAAAGAAGTGTGTTTTCATGCATGCAAGTCTGCTTGAATAAAACAGTAACGTGTGTCCAAGCTGTTCTTATTCAAGATGTCCATCTATCTGTCTTGTAAACAGCAAGTTCATCTTAGTGAGTGTATTCATTGTGTTTAGTCTGAGTGTGCCTTAGATTAGTTAAACATCTGTTGTATCTGTCATCTCAGCTTGAACCATTCTGCAGTTCAGGTTTGTTTGTAATTAACACTTGTTGATAATATACACAAACATTGAGAAAAGTGTGTTGAATTTTAAATAGTTGTATTCACCCCCCCCCCCCCCCCTCTGCAGCTTAAAGCAACATACTAGGGAAACCTTTTGGGACCTACAACTGCTATCAGAGCAGATAGAGTGTGTGTTAACTCTAGATCTTTCATTCTCCATATTTCCCCATGGACAACAGTGCTGCCAGTTCTTCCTCCTACTATGACAATGGTTCAATGGCAAAACCTCCCAAGTTCAATCATCAGAATTTCTATGGTTGGAAGTGCAAAATGATGCTCTATTTGTAGAATCTGGATGTACAACTGCCAGAGATAGTAATGGAAGGTCCCTATGTGCCAACTTCTGTTACTACTATCACTCCTACTACTGAAGGAGTTGTTCCTGAAATCAGGACCTTTGAAAAGGCAAAAGCTCAATGGTCTAATGAAGACAAAAGGCTGGTTGCTCTTGACGCAAAGGCCAAGAACAACCTGGTTATTTCTCTACCTGATGATGTGTTCAAACAGGTTGAGAAAATGAAGACTGCAAAGGAGATGTGGGATACTTTGTGTACCGTCTATGATGGTCCCACTATCACACTGGATAACAGGATCAACAATCTTGTTAGATAGTATGAACTCTTCTTTGCAAAGCCAAAGGAGTCTCTCACAAAAACTGATACCAGATTCACTGCTCTAATCAATGATCTCAAAGCTGTTGGGATCACCAAGGACAACTTAATTCTGGTAAACAAGTTTTTGGACATTCTGCCTGAGAAATGGAATTATTTTTCTACCATCAGAAACTCAGGCACCATCAAAGGTACGGATCTTGTAAATCTCTATGGGTCCTTACTAAATGATGAACAATCAAGGCAACAGAAAAGAAATGCCTTGGAGATGTCCAAAAGAGGTGATGCCTTAGTGGCCAGCGTGAGGCAACCTGCTGGTCAGGTGTGTGATGTGTTCACACAAGCTGATCAACAGGCTGATGATGAAATGGAAGAATTTTCGGAGGAAGAAGACTATGAAGGTCTTACTGAATTTGATGATGAGCAAATGATTGCCATCCTAGTCAGAAAATTCAATAAGAAGAGGTTTGGTGGAAAGATGCTGCAGAAGAAGTCAGGTGCCATAAAAAAGAAAGCATTTGACAAAACTAAGGCTGAGTGCTTTAAATGTGGCAAAACAAGCCATATAGCTGCTGACTGTATGTCAAAAGCTGTTGGCTCAACATCCAAACCATACAAGACAAATAAGGACGATGGCTATAGGGTTAAGTACATAATGGCCATGGCTAAGCTGAGAAAGTTGGAAGACTCAGTGGCTTCCAACAAGCAAAAGGGACTCATGGCTGAGACATGTGACTCATCATCAGATGAAGAAGATAACAATTGTCTGATGGCCAACACTGATGTCCCATCAACAAGCAATTTCAAACAGGACCTGGTTGAAGCTGAGGCTATCAGCAGCTTAGAGAACTGGAACCCAACCATGATGTACAAGGTACTAAATTTTATGGATTACAGTTCTGATGAAAAAGAAAAAATGCTTGAATATTTACTTGTTGATCTAAAAGCTGCTATTGGGAAGCATGATGCTTTGTTGTCTGAGATCTCTAAGTTAAAAGTTGATCTTGAGATTAAAACTAATAAACTGGACAACTTCCATAAGTTGGAAACTGAACTTGATGAAGTAAAACACATCAACATTTTACTAGAAGAAAAGAGAGAGAGACAGACACAAAGCATGCCAAGCTTCAAAAGATTGTTGACTCTTGGTGCCAATCTGCACAGAAAGTCAATCATTGTATCAGTCAACAGATCCCTGCTCAAATCCAAGCCTATCTTGGAGGAGATATTGATACAACAGCTTCAATTATTGAGATAAATAATCTTGAAAAAGACTTATCCACTCTTGGTGAGCTTCCCAGTACTTTCATTCAGAAAGTAAATGGAAAGCTAGTCTCAACAAATAGGTTTGCTAGGCCTCAAAACACTGACAGCTTGTGTGAAAAAGTTCTAAAAACTGATGATGGAATGTATTCTCCATCAAATCAGTCTGCTAAGTGCACAGCTGGTTCACACAAGCAAACGAACGGAAAACAAGTTCAAACTGCAGCTTTGGACACTAAACCTGTCAACAAGACAGGTTCTGGATCTAAAGCTGATGGTAAGAAACCTGTTAATCCTTTTGATGCTGAACACTTTGAGAAAAAGTTTTCAAAAGGTAAGTAGCTTGCTTTCAACAGGGTAAGTCTCATATCGAAAGTAAATTTGTTGTGATTTCAAATAAGTTTTTATATCATAGTGGAAAACTGGTAATAAATGAAGGTAAGTCTTTCAAAACCAGACACAGTAGGCAACATCCATCACATCTCAGTAAGGGCAAAGGCAAAGCCATTTCTCAAACTGAGAAAGTTGGGAATAAGTTTCCCAAACCTGTGGAAGGACAAAGATCAATCAAACTTCCTATATTTGATATATACCCTCCTAAAAAGAGGAAAGAGGACACAGGTAAAGTTGTTGTTGTTGTGCCTTCTACTCAAACTGTTTATTCTTCTAAAATTAGTAATAAGTTTGCTAAACCTGCTGAGAAGTTCAACAAAAGTGTTCTAGAATGTGTTTCTAGAAGGACTTCTTCCAAAAAGACTAAAAGAGAAAATGCTACAAATGTGGGAAGAAGACACATATGGCCAAAGACTGTCCTGAAACCGAGGACACGAGGCCTGCTGACACTGCTAGTACCAACATTGCAAAAACCAGCAGTGTTGGAAGTAACATGGTCAATGAGGATAGTATCCAAGCTGATACAATCCAGATAGGAAATATTAGTGTTGATCTTACTGGTCCATCAACAATTGTTGATGAAGAAGGAGAACTCATCCCTATGATAAATTCCCCTAAAAATAACTAATATTTTCTCATGACACTCTGCAGGTTAAACAACCATCCAGGTTTGGTACTTGTACTGCGGCTGGTCAGGCCACATGACAGGTTGCAAGGACTTGCTGAGTGATCTCAGGCCTGAAAAATGGCAAAAAGTCACCTTTGGTGATAATGTTTAGGGATCCATAGAGGGATATGAAACCCTTCAAGCTGGTGCTGCTATATTCAAAAGAGTAGCCTATATGTCTGGGCTAAAACACAATCTTGTAACCATAAGTTAACTGTGTGATGATGGCTACAAGGTTAACTTTGATGTGCACTTAGGGTACATACTGGATTCCCGAGGCAAAGTTGGGTTTTGTGAACAAAGGAAGAAAGGTGTATATGTTGTGGACATGAAATCTGCTGATCCCACAACTGAAACCTGCTTTATCCCAAGGATCAATGCAGACCTGACTTGGTTATGGCACAAAAGGCTATCACACCTGAACTTCAAGAATATCAACAAACTCTGTAAGAAAGAGTTGGTAACAGGGTTGCCTTCTATAACCTTTGTTAAGGATAAACTCTGCACATCTTGTGAGAAAGGCAAGCAGAGAAAAACATATTTTAAATCCAAGCATAGTTTTTCTATTGATACTCCTCTCTTCTTAATCCACATGGACTTGTTTGGACCTGTCAGTGTCCCAAGTCAAGGAGGTAGAAGATACACTCTAGTAATGGTTGATGAGTTCTCTAGGTTTACATGGGTGATCTTTCTGAAGACCGAAGGAGAGGCTGCCAGAGAAATAATTGGATTTATCAAAAAGATGGAGGTGCTGTACTCTGCTCAAGTTAAGCAGCTTAGAAGTGATCATGGTACTGAATTCAGAAACAGTACTCTTGAGGAGTTCTGTGAAGAAAGAGGGATCTCACAGAACTTTTCAGCTGTAAGAACTTCACAACAAAATGGAGTTGCTGAAAGGAGGAACAAAACTCTCATTAAAGCTGCTAGAACCATGCTATATGCATCGGGTTTACCTTCATCATTTTGGGCTGAAGTTGTCAATACTGCATGCTTCACTCAAAACAGATCCATAGTGGTGAAAATGTTCAACAAGACTCCCTATGAGTTAATCAAAGGGATGAGGCCAAACATTAGTAATTTCCATGTGTTTTGATGCCCCTGCTTCATTCTGAATCAGATGGACCAACTGACAAAATTTGAACCCAAAGCTGATGAAGGTGTGTTTGTTGGATATTATGTTATCTCTAAAGCCTACAGAGTATACAACTACAAAAGAAAGGTGATAGATGAATCTATCAATGTCACCTTTGAGGAGTCTAGGAGTGCCCCCACCAAAGCTGTTCCTGAATCAGTTTTAGGAGAGTTCAGCTTTGATGATATCATGCATTCCATCAATGAAGAAAAGGACTCAAAAGCTTCCACTTCACCTAGAGTGGAACCTGTAAATCACAATGGACATGATGATGACTATGTTGATACACCCAGTGTGAATAAGTGTACTGACATAATTAATACACCATGTCCAGAACCAATCAATGCTGATTTTCCTGGATCCTCTGCTGATGTGTTCAACAATAGAGATTCATGTCAACAGGTGAATAGGCTCAAGATAACAGTGTGTCTGAAAATCTTGAAAGCTGTTCAACAAGACATGATGAAAATGAAAATGATATAGGAGAATCTTCATTGAGACATGATCCTAAGTGGATCAGGTGTCACCCCAATGATAAAGTAATTGGTGACATTAACAAAGGGGTACAAACAAGATGGGACAGCATAGGAAACTTTTGTATGTTTTCTAGCTTTGTGTCCCTGATGGAGCCAATGAAACTAGATGATGCTGTATAAGATGCCAATTGGATCACTGCCATGCAAGAAGAGCTCAATCAGTTTGAGAGAAATAATGTATGGAAGCTGTTCCCTGTTCCTAAAGGTAAAACCATCATTGGCACCAAGTGGGTTTTCAGAAATTAGATGGATGAGCAAGGTCATGTCATTATAAATAAGGCAAGACTGGTTGCTCAGGGCTATAAACAAGAAGAAAGGATAGACTATGATGAAACATTTGCTCTAGTGGCCAGCTTAGAAGCAGTTCGTTTGTTTCTAGCCTATGCTGCCCACAAGAGCAAGAAGGTATCTCAAATGGATGTGAATAATATTTTGGGTGACCAAATCATATTCCACTATATGGTCACATGAAGTAATTTTATGTGTGACTAAATCATATTCCAGTATATGGTCACATGAAGTAATTTGTTATGTGACTAAATCATGAACTCGAGTTTTTCTTACACGATTTCAGTGTAGCCAAAAGTAGATACAATATGGTCACATAATGGTTTGTGTGAGTAAATCATATTCCACTACAATAACTTACTGCAACATAAAATAAAATGTCGAAGTCACATAGAAACTAAGATATGTACAGATCATCATTCCATAAATTAATTAATTAAAAGGTCATTTACAAGACATGTTTCCAGCGAACGACATGATTCGATCACTTGGATATTCGTATAATAATACCTTCACAGTTGGTTCAATAATAATCATCTCTTGATTCAGTACCCAAGTCACATTCATCCACACGTATCAAAATGTTATCATTGTGCGGGTGAATGACGGTGCTAAATTCCTCATCGATTTAATCATATACATCTCTGTAATTCTTCGGAGGTGTGTTGAAGACAATAGACAACTTTTTGTTGTTCTGGTCTTTCACATAAAACACTTGTTGTGCTTGTGAGGCTAATATGAACGGATCAAGCTTGTGGACTAAAGTAGTCAGGTCAACCAATGTATAACCAAGCTTACGATCACGTTTGACCACACCAGCCTGATGGTTAACCCAATCACATTTGAAAAGAGGGAGTTGCCTGAAACGATAATCTAGTACCCATATTTCTTGCAAAACGCCATAATACAATTTGCGTCTTGTGGTTGCTACTCCTTTGGATATGTGCATATCGTCTGTCACAACACTAACCCCACTGTTTTGGTAAACGCTGCCGTCACTACATTTAGTACGAAATGTATACCCGTTGATGTTATACGCAGTGTGTTTCAGTATGGTGGCGCGTGGTCTATGTTAAATCCACCTTACGGTTTCTGAAACACTTTGTTTGGAGATCGCTAATTCTCTCTCAACCTGAATATTATATTACAATTACATATATGAGCTTCAAATCGAAAGAACAACTACAAAGAATTACAAAAAATAATTAATTACCTCTAGTTTTAACTAGGTAATAAAAGTTTTACCGTGCTCATCCTCAAGAAAATGCTTTTCACTTACCCGGGTTTTGTGTTTCCAAAATCTGTTTGTGTCGCCTGAAAGAATGTGTTAATTTGTGGTCAATTAATGTGTTTGATGCAAGCTTTTAAGTAATTAACGAAATAGACATGTGTTAGTAATACTTACTCGATATACGGTTCAATTTCATCTATATTGTGTATTACGTACAAATGTGCTATCCCAAGTAGTTCTGCAGAAACTTCACTTGACTTGCCGGCCGATAGCGGCTTTCTGTCTTCATTTATTTCATCACTTTTATCTGTATCACCTGGGATACAAATAGTTCTCATGGACTTTTTAAATTCGCCGAAAAACTGTATTGTTTCTTCCGCAATAGTCTGCTCAGCAATGCAACCCTCTGGTTTATTTCTGTTTCACACATGTCCTTTAATAACCTTCATACAGTGTTCGAAGGGATACATCCAACGAAAGCATACCGACCACATAATTTTACCTCCCGAGTTAAGTGCACAGTCAAATGGACCATAATATCAAAAAATGTGGGAGGAAAGAACTTTTCGAGTAGGTAGAGTGTGTCAAAAAGTTCTTCTTGCATCTTATCTAGTTCATCTAACATGATTTCTTTGCTGCATATCGAGTTAAAGAAAAAGCAAAACCTGAAGATAGCATATCGTGTGGGTTCGTGCATGATTGACCATATTGCAATGGGCAAAAAGTCTTGCATAAGCATGTGATAGTCATGTGATTTAAGCCCTATGCGCTTCCTATCTTTTAGGCTGACTAAAGATGAGAAATTAGAACAATGGCCTTGCGGTACCCTGATGTTGTGTAACGTTTCACAAAAGTTGTCTTTTTCTTCATTCGTTAATGTGTAACCTGCTGCCGGTAGTACTAATTTGTCCCCGTCTTTCCTACCAAACAACGTTGGTTTATTTATCCCCAACTCTGCCACATCCAATGGAGCATTCTCTCCTTCTTTCGTCTTTCTTGGAACATTTAGTAAAGTTCCGAGTATACTCTCACCAACATTCTTTTCAATATGCATGAAATCAATGCAATGTTGAACTAATATGCCTCCAATACTCAAGCTTTCGATACCAAGTATTGAATTTCTTCCAGTACGCACCATCTTGTTCATTTACTTGGATTGAAGTACCATATTTTCTTCCTCTTTTCCTTGTGTGCTTCTGGTTTGGTCGTTTTACCCTTCCCCATTTATTTTCAATATCTTTGACCTGGTTGTAAATGTATTTTCCAGTCATTGGTTTTGGACACGGGCGAAAATCTTGTTTTCCATTAAACGCCTTCGTTTGCCTTCTGAACGGGTGTCCCTGTGGTAGAAATCTTCTGTGACCAACATAGATCTGCTTGAATGATGCAGGAAGTCTAACACAATCAGTTTCTTTCCCACATACTACACAGCCTTTGTATCCACTAGTTGGGCAGCCACATAAAGTACCAAGTGCAGGGTAATCATTTATGGTCCATAACACAACCGCACGTAGATTAAACATTTTGTTTGTGGCAGCATCATATGTATCGACCCCTGTCTCGAATAAGGCTTGCAGATTGTCAACCAATGGTTCTAAAAATACATCAATATCATTTCTCGGGTATCCAGGTATCAACTCAAAAATCAATATAAACTTTCTTTTCATACATAACCATGGAGGAAGGTTGTAAATGACAATTAAAAATGGCTCACATTGTGCTGCCTATTTCCTCTGTTTACGTCAACCCCGTCAGCCGATATTCCTAGCCTTAGATTTCTTGGATCTTTACCAATTTTCGGGAATTGTGTGTCTAAGGTGCGCCATGCTTGTGAATCTGCGGGGTGACGTAACACACCATCTGTTTTCCTCCTTGTTGCGTGCCATGTTAAATCTTCTGAAATTCTCTGTATCCTAAAAAGACGTTGCATGCTTGGTATTATTGGAAAATACCACATGCTTTTTGCTGGAATTTTCGCGTACACTTTATTCGTCTTCTTATCCACCTTCCATCTTGATGTCCCACAAGTTCGACACACAGTCGATTCCACATCCTCCTTCAAGTAAAGAAGGCAGTTGTTTGTACAGACATCAATCTTTTTGTATCGTGAACCCATCAATTTCAGAATTTTTTTTGCCTCATAAGTTTTTTCAGGCAATTTGTTACCATCCGGTAGCATCTTTTTCAACAATGCTAGTAAGTCAGTAAAGAACTTATCAGAATAGCCATGCTTACTCTTCAGGTTCAGTAGTTCAACAATTGCAGATAACTTTGGGAAGTCAGGACATCCTCTGTAACGTGGCTTCTCTGCATCCTGTAGTAATTCTAGAAACATGACATGGTCAACTGTTTTTGCAGCATTAATCATTTCCACTGTTTTTGGGCTATCGGTTGGAATTTCTGAATCAAAAACCATCTCTGTGTCAACATAATTTGTTATACCACTGTGATGTTCGGCTGTAACGTATGGCTCATCCTTTTCTCCATGTTTAGTCCACTTTGTGTAGTTTTGATCAATGCCATTACAGAGTAATTGAAATTCCACTTCCTCCACATTACGAATAAAATGGTTTAAACAATTGGTACATGGACATGGAATTTGAAGTTCTTTTTTATTACCTTTAGCTGGGTCGATGTTATTCATCTTCTTCAACTTGTCTACTTCATAATTAATAAATGTTGTTACTCCATCTCTATAAACTCTGTTCAGTCTTTGTAATCCCATCCAAGACTTGTCCATTTCGGTTTAGTTGAATTCCGGTTGAGTGGTTGAAGATTTGATTAGTGTTGTAAGGCGTTTTTTATAAATAATTAGGGTTTACTAAAAGAACCGCCTAATTTAGAATTAGTAAAAGAACCGCTTAATTTAGGATGAGTAAAAGAACCACTTAATTAGAGTTTGAGTTGTCTAAAACATTACCCGCGTTCGAATCCTGAAAGTGGCAATTTTTTTTTTATTTTAGGATATAAATAATTCATATACTATATGGTCACATAAGTTAGTGGTTGAGTTGTCTCGAACTGTTAATTCTATATCTCAAGCTGTTAGTGCATTTTCTCAAGCTGTTAAGTGTTTTATAACCAAATTACATTGAAATTAAGATACGTACAGATAATCATTCCATAAATTATTTAATTAAAAGGAAATTTACAAGGCTAATATATTACAATTAAAACGTAATTTAGAAGGCTAAATATATTACAATTAAAACGAAATTTACAAGGCTAACATATTACAATTAAAACGTAATTTACAAGGGTAATATATTACAATTAATATAGCTAGTCTTCTTATCTTCAAAACTATAATCTTGCAAGCTTTCTTACAATGTCATCAGATAGTTTCTTTTCCAGATCAAGATTATCTCCTCTAACCTTTGCATCTCTCATCCTTTGCAATCTCTCCTTAGAGTGATTCAAAAATTCCAATGCAAAATACCGATTTGTTGTGTCTTCCAGCTTGAGTCTGTATGTCATTGACTTCTCATTGACATCAATCAAAATGATTTTCATATTATCTTCATTTAGCCCTTGCTTCAAAACGTCTGGTTCGAAAACACTTGCAAGGGCCTTCATCAAATCCACAACACAGAACAATTGATAGTTTGAGTAGTTTGACTTGCCAATTCTTTACATGTCAGTCAAATCTTCTCTTGTCATCTTTGAAAATATTTGATATGCAGTCTTGTAAACTTCAACATCACCCGTTTCTCTTTTTACTACATAATGATAGTATAACATCTATATATCATCAGGTTGGGCTTTCCAAAAGATTACTTTTGGCTTTTTAAGCACCTTTTTCTCCAAACTTTGCAGTGTCTTTTCCATATCCAAAATTTTATTTAAAGTCGCATCCTTTGCAATCTTCATCACTTTGTCATATTTTGTCTGACTGATTCCTTCTCCTTGTTCAGCAGGACCCTCATTAGTCCTCTCAATCACCATTGGATCAATTTTAGCATCATTCTGAGCCTTTCTCATATCTTCATACCTCTTCTGTAGTTCCTCTATGGTCCGATTTGAAAGAAGCTTCTTGGGAATTCCAGAGTTTGCAAAGCAATAATTAATCAAGACTCTTCTGTGCTCATCCTTTGAAGGTCGAGAAGACCTTTTTCTTTTCTTTGTGCTATCTTTCTTAGAAGGTTGAGCTTCACTATTCATTTATTCAATAAGATCAGTTAATGCATCATCATCACCAGAATCATCTTCTTCCAAGTTCATTAGCACTCCTTGTGCTGGATTGTCTGTCATTTCTGTTCTCTTTTCAAGTAACCTTTCCTCGTCTGCATGCAATTTTCTTGCAAGTTCAGCATCAGCTCTCACTTGCATTTCTCTTGGATCTTCCTTCTTCTTAGGGATTTCCACCAAAACCCCTTTTCCTTTACCAGAAACCTGTGGCTGAGAGGCTGAGAGGTTTGAGCTTCACAGACCCTTCGTTCTTGTATAAACATTGTGCCAGCCTTAGATCTTGGCTCAGCAGGTGGAGTATCACTGTAACAGCTTGAGGAATTTCTGTAGCTGTTGTCTGATTTTGAGACGATATTGGTTGTGGAGCTGCTGGTGGTGTTTGATTCTCCCTCATTTCAGATGGAGGAAAGACTTTTGCAACCAATGCTGCAAGTGTAGCATCATGTTTCAGTAGGCTCTGACCAGCTATTGTCAAGGCATGCTTTGTCATGACAATTTGCCGTTGTTGTGCAAGTATGACTTGCTGCATTCTTACAATCTCTTTGCCTTGAGCTTCAATGATAGCCTTGTAGTGATCCAAGGCAGCAATAATAGGTACAAGAGTAGGATTAATCAATGCTTGTAGTTGCAGACTAGCCTTAATATCCTAAAGTGTTGTTGGCACCTTTGGAATTTCACTGGTAATATTACCAGAACATGTTCTCCTAGGAGAAAAGTCTGGGCCCGCCTGTTCTTTGTTTCTGGGGACTTCCAGAAGATGTATGAACATCCTCTGTTGCCATGGTAGTGGTCTTAAGGATGTTGTCACTGTCATGAACCTCTCTTGCAGGAGTAGCAGGAGTGATAGCCACAGATACCATATGATCAACCTCTGTGGGTTGATCACCTCCTTGTTGAGGATGGGAGTGTCCTCATTTGTTTCCGTTTGGATATTCTGCAGAAGAGGATGCTCCTGTACAGGGCTTTCAGGCATTTGGGTGAGAGGTGCGATGGAAGGAGCATCACCACTCATTTTATTTTTGAGTGCAGTGGGTGATGGAGTAGGTTGATCAGAAGGAGTAGATGGTGATTTATATGTATCATGGGGAGGGGTTTGGGTTGCTGTTGGTTGAGCATTATGGCGGGGCTGTCCATGCTCAGGAACTTCTCCCCTGTTTCCTGTAATACAAGCCCTCGTTGCTTGAGTCAATGGGGGTGCCTGAAAATTTGTCATTGTGTTTCAAAAATCTTTTGACAGATTGCCATGTGTGACAACGGGAAACATGTATCCTCGTGTGTGTTTTCAAATTTTTAAAATGATTTGAAAAAATGTGAGCCAAAAACCTAGGATATATAAAAAATTTCCCATCTTTGGGATTCAGATTACTTAACATCCCTTGAAAAATCATACCAAAAAACTTGAACTGTTGGCCAGTGGATAAGCAAATCAAAGCAGTAGCAATGTTTGAAGAAAATTCCCACCAACCTGTTAGTTTAGGGCTTAGGCATTGTTGAAGGATATGGATGAGGTATTTCCATTGGGAACAAAAAAATTGTTTGTAAAATGTAAGTTTTTCCAATGTGCCCTCATACCCCAAACGTGCAAGTCCTTCAAATATGGTAGTAGAGATGAAATCATTAATACCTTTGGCATCTTGCAGTTGTAAGTGCCCACTAATAGTCTCCTCAATAATGATGATCAGTTAGCCATTAACAGTAGAGTCAATGGAAGTGATTCCATCAACAGTTCCAATACGAGCATGACTCCAAAATTCCTCCACTTAAGGAATGTAAATTGTACGGTTTACCATCAAAGCATAATAGATGTTTGTACATCTCAAGAAGTCCATCATCTCGTGGAAACCGTCCAACTCAGCATGCTTCAAAATGTAGGGCAGACAGTTGTGCTCCTCGACAATATTTAATTCCGCCATCAATGCAATCCTGAATTCAAGAACTAGGGTTTCGAGTGAAAGTGGAAGTGCGATTTAGGCTCTGGATTTGAAACTGGTAGTTTGAATTATTTTTCCTTCGATTCAGGGCTTGGATATGAAACTGGTAGTTTGAATAGTTTTTTCTGCGACTTAAAATTAATCAGGTAATTTCATGAACCTAGGTTTATAAAACACTTAACAGCTTGAGAAAATACACTAACAGCTCGAGAAATTGAACTAACAACTCGAAACTTGCAAAAACATAATTTTTCAATTAAACTCAATTAATTAATAATACTTAGGTTAAAATTAATCAGGTAATTTCATGAACCTAGGTTTATAAAACACTTAACAGCTTGAGAAAATGCACTAACAGTTTGAGAAATTGAACTAACAGCTCGAAACTTGCAAAAACATAATTTTTCAATTTAACTCAATTAAATAATAAAACTTAGGTTAAAATTAATACTGAAATTTCATGAACCTAGGTTACATGCAGATATTCAATTCAATTCAATTGCATTTCATTCCATGAGTAATAAAACTTAGTTTAAAATTAATCATGTAATTTCATGAACCTAGGTTACATGCATCTTGCATTCTATTCCATGAGTAATAAAACTTAGGTTAAAATTAATCATGTATTTTCATGAACCTAGGTTACATGCAGATATTCAATTCAATTCAAATGCATTCCATTCCATGAGTAATAAAACTTAGGTTAAAATTAATCATGTAATTTAATGAACCTAGGTTACATGCAGATATTCATTTCAATTCAATTGCATTCCATTCCATGAGTAATAAAACTTCGGTTAAAATTAATCATGTAATTCATGAACCTAGGTTACATGTAGATATTTAATTCAATTCAATTGCATTCCATTCCATGAGTAATAAAACTTAGGTTACAATTAATCATGTAATTTCATGAACCTAGGTTACATGCAGATATTCAATTCAATTCAATTGCATTCCATTCCATTAGTAATAAAACTTAGGTTAAAATTAATCATGTAACATGAACCTAGGTTAAATGCAGATATTCAATTCAATTCAATTGCATTCCATTCCATGAGTAATAAAACTTAGGTTAAAATTAATCATGTAATTTCATGAACCTAGGTTACATGCAGATATTCAATTCAATTCAATTGCATTCCATTCCATGAGTATTAAAACTTAGGTTAAAATTAATCATGTAATTTCATGAACCTAGGTTACATGCAGATAAGTAATTGCTCAGTTAAGCTCTGATTTATAGAAACATTTCAATTCCTACGTTATATACAGATAATCACTTCATTTCCATTATTCCAATAAATTACATGAATAATAAAATAAAAGTTAGGTTGAAATTAATCAAGTAATTTTATAAACTTTTAACAAATTGAGAAAATGCACTAACACTTGTGAAATTTACAAAAATACCCTTACTAATATAATAACATGTATATTATTTTTAGGGGCATTTACATCATTTCAGTTTATGAAAATGGCGGCATCTAATGACCACGCACATTTTACCATCACCCTTTTCCTATTCCTGCCATTCGTCTTCCCCAACGTCAGAACAGAGCATAACCTATACCTGCAAATCATCATTTCAAACTCTCTCCAAGCAACTACGCATACAACAACGCAAATCCGATTAACGAGTATGGAGCTTCCAGACGAAGTAATAGCTATAGTATTGGGGTTTATGGGGTAATCAAGTGCCTTTGAAGTTTTTAAAAGCAAGAAAATGTAAGTTTCCTAACCCTATCATATACTATCAATTCAACTAAGATTATGATGTATTTGCCTATTTAAGAGATACATTAAGTATAATGATCCGTAGCCCATTAATTTGGGCTTTGATTTTAGATTTTCTGAATGAACATGACGTATTTGTCTTTTAAGAGTACGTTTTATTAAGCTTTTATGTGTACATTTGTTACAGTTGCAAAACCTTTAAACGTGAAGCTGAGTCTGATGTCGTTTACCGGATGATGGAAGTTGATTCTATCCTCACAATAGGGTTTAGGGGGCCAAAAACTGAACTGCTATACCTTCTGAGGGAGAAGGGAAACATTAACTTGCTCTTTAATGATGGATTGGTACACTTTATTTGCCATGATTTCTATTGTTTTTTTTATTTGCCTAAACATGAAATACATATTTATGTTTCTGTATTGTCTTGATCAACAGTTAAATATATTTTATCGGGTTTGGAGACGGAAGGAAAGGAGAAGCTGCAAAGGGCAGCACGTTCCGGATCGATTAATGCTATGTTTCTCCTAGGAATGCTGTTAATGGCAGAAGGAGGACAGAGCGTAAACGACGCTAGGAGGTTGTTGAATGATGCCTTTGGAAACTCATCAACGCGTCCGCAGTCAGTCACCGAAACGACTGCCGAAGTACGTCGGTTATTGATGCAGGATCGCATGAGGCTTCTACCGAGGCATTTCAACTGGTTGAGCCGTTCTTGCTAACAACACAAGTGGCGAGATGAAGCATTAATTAGAGGGTTTGTTTTTGTAAATGAACACATTTTTAATTGTAATGTTTGTATGTGGGATGCTTGTTACCATAATTTTTATACAGACTTGGGATGCGAATGTATGGTTTTGATACAATTATGTAATTACTTAAAGCAGCTTTTGATTTATAATACAACATATATATGTTTACGTTTATGTACAAATGTTGGTTTATCATTTTTGTTGGTTTGAATTCCAATTAGAGTAAGTTATTTAGCTTATATAACTTTGGTTGTTAAAGATATTCTAGCCATTCAAAATAAAGGATTTAATTTGTATCATTATAACTTATACAATATATGTCACTTAACTGCTACAGAAAATGCACTAACAGCATGAGAAAATGAACTAACAGTTCGAGATTTGCAAAAATAGAATTTCTCAATTTAACTATACTGAAATAATAAAACTTAGATTAAAATTAATAAAGAAATTATTTAGTAAACTTAGGTTATATATAACCTACTTTTAAAAATTTATCAATATGGTACGTCTACTTTTTTAAATGTTGACATGGTACCTGTACTTCAATTTTTCATACCGATATGACCATGTTTGTAATAGACCCCTATTTTTCATACCATTAGAACTCTGTTTCATGTGTAGAAATCGAGCTTTATTATAATGACCATATCGATACAGAAAAATGAAGTACACGTACCATATAAATAATTTAAAAAGTAGACGTACAATATCGATACATTTTCAAAAGTAGGTTGGTATTGTAAGACCTTAATCCTATTTTATCATTTTTGTTGGTTTGAATTCCAATTAGAGTAAATTGCAAAAAATGGTCCTTAAACTATACTAGTAGGGTGGAAAGAGGGTCTTAGAGTGCTGCTAGATGAGATAAAGCATATCAGTAAGCAATTGAGGGACGTACCCAAATTGCGGGTATAAGTTATTTAGCTTATATAACTTTGGTTGTTAATGATATTCTAGCCGTTCAAAATATAATATATAATTTATATCATTATCACTTACAAAATAAAACAGGCAAAGAAGTTACATATATGTTAGACTCGAACACATGACCAGCCCAACTGTCAGGATCAAAATCACTACCTAAGATTAACTGGTTTGAATCAATCAGAGTATAAAACCAATAACCTTGTATGGAATCAAAGTCGAATTAAGAAGTTTGCGGAATAACACTTAACTGTTTTAAGAAAAACTTTCAAAACAAATAACACATAAATATAATCAACAATCAAATCTTTTGCATTGCCAAACTCAATGATTACAATCACCTCTAATCTGTTTGATTAGACGAAGAACACAGATTGTTCTTGGGGTTTTACAACCTTAGAGGCTTATGAAAATTCAATCAAAAGGCAATTACAACTGAATCAAAACTTGTACGTGCAGACTTACAATAGAAAAACCTATTCTATGTATATATAAAGCCTTCTGATTTGTTTCCTTGGAAAACTCTGATTTCTCTGGTAGTAGATATGCTTGAATCTTCGAATATATATCTTTTCGTGAATTTCAGCACTTTCTGTTTATTGAGCTTTTGAGCAGCTTGAACTTGAACACTGGCAGCTTGAACTTTTGAACTAGCAGCTCGAACTTTTTCAACTAACAGCTTGAACTTTGTAATTACACAGAAAATCTACTAACAGTTTGAGACAATCTAACTAACAGCTTGACATACTTAGAATATTTCCCAACAATCTCCCCCTAACTTAAATTCTTTACACACTTTATGTTTTTTTGTACAAATAAGGAAATAAAACAAAGTAAAACTGTTATCTACAAACTAAGGCATCCAAAAACTTACCGTTGTAAAAGTTTCTGCTTAATTGCCTTTAAAAATTCTCTTATCATCTCTTCTTTATCACACAGTATATCATCACTTAGCTTATTTGCAGTAACCATGCTCTTGGAAGATCAAAGAATTCAAAATTGAAGAACATGCTGGATCCATTTGCAAATTTGAGTCTATATGTCTTTGACTTCACATACAGATCAACATGTGCAATCTTCATATCCTTGGCATCTTCTGTATCTCTTCTGATAGATTCTGGATCAAAAATACTTTTCAGATCCATTACACTCTGCTTGACCCAAAGTAGTGGAGATCTAGACTGACTAACAGTTCCAATCGGATGCATTTGAGTCAGCTCTTCTCTGGTCATCTTCTGTACAAGGTGAACTATGCTTTTGTATTCTTCCTTAGGACCAGCTTCTCTTTTAACTACAAAATGATATTTTAAATCATTGTCATCCATTGACTTAGCATACCAGTATGTAATATGAGGTTTGGAGAAGTCATGCTGATCGAGGGTCTTTTCAATTTCCATCACCTTTTGAAGCTGATGCTCAAACAACACCCTTTCATCTGATCAAGTTTTGCTTGTTGAATAGCTTCTGATTGAGGATCATTAGCAATAGCTTGAACAGGAGGAGAAGGATCACTGACACCAGCTTGAGGATCACTTACACCAGCTTGAACTGGTTCTTGTTCACTTATGACTTGTTGGGAGACTTTGGCTGCTTTCCGTTTTTCCATCTCTTTGTCATGTATGTCTTGCAGCTATTCTGTTTCCCATGACTGAGCCATTATTTCCACAGAAGGTGAACCCTTGATGAAAATAATCCATTCTCTAATGTTGAGCTGCCACTGTTTGTTGGAGTGCTATGATTTGTGCCCCCTGTGTAGCAATAAGGGACTGGTAATGTTCCAATACTGCCACAACAGGTTTCAGCTGAGGATCCGTCAATATCATACGTTGCAGACTAGCCTCAAGATCATCAAATGAGAGTGGTACTTGTGATCTATCACTGGCATGAATTCCAGAAGTAGAAACATTTGGGCCCCTCTGTTCTTGGTACTGGGGACTTCCAGAAGGTGCTTGCACACCTTCTGTTGCCATGGGTGTGGTCTTAGTGATGTTGACACTGGCATGTGCCTCTTGTGCAGAGACATCAGTAGTGTCAGCCACAAAACCCATATGGACATCCTCTGTAGGGATATCCACCTCCAAATTGAGGGAGGGAGTGTCCTCAGTGGGTGCCCTATGGATATTCTGGGCAGAAGTGTCCTACTGCATAGGGATATTTGGCTCTGATATTAGGGCTGAGGAGGATAGAGCTCCTGAGACCCTTTGTCCTTTGTACGGTATGAGGAGGACGTGGGTTTAACAAAAGGAGCAGATGGAGTATTTGTATCATGAGGAGTGGGTTAGGGTCCTGGGGGGTGAAGCAGTGATGGATGGCTGAGCCTGCTCAGGACCCTCTCGTTTGTTTATTGGATTGATGCCCAGCATTGTAGAAGGCAATGGGACATCTACATTCAAAAAATTTGCACTAGGTTTTAAAAGTCTTTTTATTGATGGTAAAGAGCGCCTATGGGAAACATGTATCCTCTTATGTAGATTTAAGTTATTGCAAGATCGTGCAATTATTTCAGCCAAAAACCTTGGATACATCAAAAATTTCCCATTCTTTAGGGCATGATGCCTTAACATCCCCTAAAAAATCATGTTTGAAAAATTGAACTGTTGGCCCGTTGATAAACACACTAAGGCAGTGGCTATGTTTGAAGAAAACTCTGACCAACCAGTTCTTTTAGGGCATATGCACCGTTGTATAACATGCACAAGGTATTTCCACTTAGGGGCAAAATGTGTTTTAAAGAAAGTGAAAGAATCAGTAGGGCCCCCCTATACCCTATTGCAAAAAGGCCTTCATGTAAGGCAGTAAGAGATAGATTGGTTATACCTGCGGCATCTTGAAGATGCAAGTGTTGGCGGATGATGTCTTAAGTGATAGTGACAGTGTTGCCATCGATTTTGGATGTCGAGGAGGTGAATCCATTGATGTTTTGACAGAGGCATATTTCCAAAACTGCTCAATATGAGATATATATACATATATATATATATATATATATATATATATATATATATATATACATATATATATATATACATATATATATATATATATACATATACATATATATATATATATATATATACATAGATATATATATATATATACATAGATATATATATATACATAGATATATATATATATACATAGATATATATATATATACATAGATATATATATATATACATATATATATATATACATACATATATATATATATACATATATATATATATATATATATATATATATATATATATATATATATATATATATATATATATATATATATATATATATATATATATATATATATATATATATATATATATATATATATATATGGTGGGATTTATAGTGAGGGCATGATGGATATGGGAACTTCGAAGGAAGTCCATCATGTCGTGGAATGGTTGAAGGTCAGTGTGTTTGAGTGAATATGGAAGACAGTTGTGTTCTTTGACAAACTTCATTGACGATCAAACGGTGATTTAGGGTTTGAGAAATTTGTGTGTGAATCGCTCAGAGAGAAAAGAAAGGTCGTGGAAGATGTTTTTGCAACTGGTAGTTACAATTGAACGAAACTGGGACCTTTAAAGGTTTGGGGGTTTCGAAAATATCTAATCCCGCTCATATACTTGTAAGAATTTACCAAATTACCCTGCACACTTTGGCAGATCAAGTGAAAACAACTAACAGTCCGAGTGAAATGAACTAGCAGCTTGAGAAAAGACTCAAGCTGTTAGTTGAAAATTAAGCATATTCTGATAAAACAGTGTCTCCCCCTTAATCAAGCATAAGAAATAAATATATTCTTCATAAAATAGGATAGAGTGATGAAAAACAAATTAATCCATATTAACCATGCCAATATTTGATACTAGGAAGGTGAATCTTCCTACATCAAATGGTTTTGTAAATAGATCAGCTAACTGATCATCTGTATGAATTTTGGTAACTTGGATTAATTTCTTCTCATTACAATCTCTTATAAAATGAAATCTAATGTCTATATTCTTGGTTTTGGGAAATTTCACTGGATTTTGTACAATGCTTATGGCACTTGAGTTGTCAATGTAAATAGGAGTGGATAGAAAGTTCAAACCATAGTCTCTCAGTTGATTCTGAATCCACATCACTTGGGAACAGCAGCTGGCAGCTGCTACATATTCTGCTTCAGTAGATGAGGTGGAGACAGTTGTTTGTTTTTTGCACTGCCAAGAGACCAGTCTTGCTCCTAGATATTGACATCCACCAGTTGTGGACTTTCTGTCAATGTTGCATCCTCCATAGTCAATGTCAGAATAGGCTGTTAGTTCAAGAGGAGAGTCTTTAGGAAACCATAGACCCAAATGTGGTTGGCCTTTGAGATATCTAAAAATTCTCTTAACAACAAACAGATGTAAGTCCTTCGGAGCACATTGAAACCTGGCAGAAACACAAACACCAAACATTATATCAGGTCTAGAAGATGTGAGGTACATTAGTGAACCTATCAAGGATCTGTATAGGTGAATGTCCACATCTACTCTATCTTTGTCTGCATCAAGTTGCTTGCGAGTGTCCATTGGAGTACTAGCAACTTTGATATCTTTGTAACCAAACTTTCCAGAATGTCTTTAACATACTTTGATTGACTTATAAAAAGTCCTGTGGTCTTCTGCTTGACCTGCAGTCCTAGAAAGAAGGTGAGTTCTCCCATTGAACTCATTTGAAACTTTTTGTGCATCAATGCCTCAAACTCTTTGCACAGACTGTCATTTGTAGACCCAAAGATGATATCATCAACATAAATCTGAACAAGCAAAATCTCAGATTTGATGGACTTTGTGAACAATGTTTTGTCCAGAGTACCTCTGTTGAATCACTTTTGTAAAAGGTATGATGACAGAGTGTCATACCAAGCTCTTGGGGCTTGGTGGAGTCCATAGAGGGCTTTGTCTAATTTGTAGACTCTGTCTGGATACTTATAGTCCTCAAATCCAGGGGGTTGACACACGTAGACCTCTTCTTCAATTGTACCATACAGGAATGTAGACTTCACATCCATTTGGTACATTTTAAATCCTTTGAAGCTGGCATAGGCAAGGAACAGTCTGATGGCTTCTATCCTTGCTACTGGGGCAAAGACATCATCATAATCTATTCCTTCTTCTTGAGTGTAACCTTATGCTACCAGTCTTGCTTTGTTCTTGATTACTATCCCTCTCTCATCCTTCTTGTTTCTGAACACCCATCTTGTACCAATTGCTCTCTTTCCTTAGGAAGATCAACTAGTGTCCATACATTCTGAATCTTGAATTGCAGTAGTTCTTCCTGCATTGCCTCAATCCAAGATGGATCTTTCAAAGCTTCAGATGCCTTCTTAGGTTCTAATTGTTACATGAAGCAGGCATGTTCAAAGGCAGCTAGGCTGAATTCAGGAACTGCTGATTCAGCATCAGTAGACTCCTTGTGAACCATTGTCCTTGTCTGTACAGGAGTGTGTGGATCACCCATTATCTGATTTAGAGGGTGATACTTGTAAACTCTGAGTGTGGGCTCTCTGTCTGTCTGAATTGAGGTTCCATGATTTGTATCATCTCCTTCAGGACCACTTGATGGTTCAGCTTCAGGAACAGCTTGACTAGAAGATGGGACTGTTTCCTTATGTGATGGAGCTATTACCTCAGGACTTGGGATTGGCACTTCATAATTTGAATCATGTTGAGCATCCAGTACCCCTGGTGGGTCACAAGATAGAAGTGCTAGAACAGTATACTCATCCCATTTATCAGAATCTTCATCAGTCTGAAACTTTGTGCCAACAGCTGGAATATGTGTGTGAACAGCATGAGAATTTGTGTTGACAGCTTCAACCATGTTTTCATCAGTTTCTGCAGTATACTCAACAAAGCTCAGAGAATTTGTTAGTGAATCTAAATCAAACAACCAATCAGGACTAGTGCCTTTGACATTTGTAGTGTTTTCATTAAACTCAACATTAACACTTTCTTCAATGGTTTTAGACACACTGTTATAGACCCTATAGGCTTTGCTTTGAGTAGAGTAACCTACAAAGAAACCTTCTTCAGCCTTACTTTCAAACATTCCTAAGTGAGTCTTAGTGTGAAGGATAGTGCATGAACAGCCAAAAGACTTTAGAAAGGCTATTAAGGGAATTTTATGATGGAATAACTCATATGGAGTTTTCCCTTGTGATTGAACAACCTGAACCCTATTTAGCACATAGGATGCTGTATTGACTGCCTCTGCCCAAAAGGTCATTGGCAGTTTGGAATCAGCTAGCATGGTTCTAGCAGCCTCAATTAAAGTTCAGTTCTTTCTTTCAGCTACACCATTTTGTTGTGGTGTTCTTGGTGCACTATATTGTCTTGAAATACCTTTAGACTCACAGAAACTGTTTAGGATAAGATTTTTAAACTCAGTTACATTATCTGACCTGATCACCTTAACTTTTAAGTTGGATTGGTTTTCTATCTTAAGGATAAATGATTTAACTAGCTCAGCTGTTTCATCTTTAGTCCTAAGAAAGTAGACACATGTAAATCTGGTGAAATCATCAACAATGACTAAACAGTAAGCTCTTTTATTAATAGTCAAAATAGATGTTGGACCAAAGGGGTCCATATGAGTAAGATGAAGAGCAGATGAGATTGAATTTACTTCTTTGGCCTTATGAGAAGTTTTGTGTTGCTTGCCTTTAAGGCATGCTACACAATGATCATCACAGATGAACTCCTTTTGTGGTAAACCTCTTACCAAATTCTTTTTGACTAAAACATTCATGGATTTGAAGTTCATGTGACACATCCTTCTGTGCCAAAGAGTAGACTCATTAGATGATGCTTTGGATAGCAAACAGCTTAAAGTACTTGATTTGGATAAAAGATCTGTGTCCAAACAGTAGCCATTGTCCTTTCTTGGTGTTCTAAATAAAACAAGAATTTCAGGTATTTTAAAATCTTTTGAAAGAACAATGCACTCAGAATCTGTGAATACAACAATATTTTGTTTATCACAGATTTAAGACACACTTAGTAAATTGTACTTCCGTTGTTCAACATACAAAACATCATTGAAGGTCATATTGCCTGCTTTGACAGTACCTTTACCTGTTACCTTACCTCCCTTGGAATTTCCTCCAAATGCAACAAACCCTCCTTCAAAGCCTTTGAAATTTGACAAGCATTCAGAATTGCCTGTCATGTGCCTAGAGCATCCGCTATCCAAATGTCATCTTGTTTTATGTTATGACCTGTGGGTGCCCTGCACAAATAAAAGCTTAGTTAGTAGTGGAGTAAACCCAAACCAAGTTGGTTTTGGGTTGTCCTTGTGCATTGACATAACTAAACACTGTTTGTGACTTTTTATACTTAGTGAGATCCACTGGTGGATTTTGTGAAGAATATTTAGTTATGACATGAGGTATCCAGGTGTTCTTTCCAACCTTTCCATTAACAGTCTCAGGTGATCCATTACCAGTTCCAGTTGTAGGCTTAGCAGTTGGAACTGTGTTTTCAGTGCTAACAGCTTCAGATTTTGCACTACCAGTACCAACTTTAGGCCTAGCAGTTTCAACATTTGTATCAACAGTTTGAACTGAGTTTTTGCCTTTAACACACCATATCTGTTTAAAACTTGATTTGGGCTTTGCCAAAACTTGTTTTTGGTGTGTAGACTATTTTTTCTTGATTTTTAAGAACCTGTGATCAACTGTCTTCTTTGGAACTGGTGCAACAGGAGGTTTTGCCTTTGAATTTTTTGTGTTTTGAACAAATGCCTGTTTCTGAACCACAGTCTGTTTTGCAACATATGGTTTATACAAGCAATACCTGGTCAAATGGTTTTTCCTGCCACAATGGAAACATCTTTTGACTGTTTTAATTGTAGAACCAGTTTTGTTGGACCATAACTGGTTCTTGTTCCTTTGATTTCCCCTAACCTGCTGTTGTTTGGGAAACTTTTGTACACCATGCTTTTGGCATGTGCAGATTGGAACAATCTTACCCCTTTTATTACCTTTTGAGGAAGATGCAATGTTACAGTTAGAAGGTACAGAAACATATGGAGCAGCATTGCATACACTCATCTTCTCTTTTCCTTTCTTATGGGGGTAGGGGTTTCTATAGGAGCACTCATTGTTTTGTGTCCTCTCTCAACTTCTTTGCACTCACAGCCTTCATTTGGAATCAGTTCTTCTTTAGATTCAGGGCTGTTTTCAAGGATAGGATCTACAGTGGTCATTGACTCATCTAATGGTTCATTAACAAGCCTATCAGCAACTTCACTCATGGGATGAATGTATTTGTTGTTGTATGGAGGTGGACTGGCTCTGTATCCTATACCTTCTTTGGGATTGAGCTGAGGTTTTACCCTATCTTTAAATTGAAGTTCCATTAGGTGTTCCAGCTTTTGATTTGCCAATTTGAAGTTTCCTAGATCTATATTGACAGATTCTATTTTCTTGTTAGCGTCTAACACCTTCTGTTCAGCCGCATCTAATTTCTTATTTAGGGACTCTATTTTCTTATTCAGTTCCTTTTTCTCCCACTAATGATATGTTCTATCATGTCCCATTTGAATCTCATTATCTTTATAGTCATTGATCTATTTTTCAAGATCTTCTATGGCCTGCATGTACTCATATCTCCTTTCTTCCATCTTAGCTAGAGTTTTGCACATGCTCTCATTATGATCTCTGCACTTTTTAACCATATATTTGCATGTTTGAGAGCAGAGTTTAGCATTTACCTTAGATGGTAGTTCAGTGGAAGTGACATTAGATGTTTCGGCCATGAGAGCTTGATTTTGAAACTCCTAATCTGTCTGATCACTCCAGTCAAACACATTGTCTTCTTGAGAAACAAGTGCTTGTGATGATGATGCTTGATTAGTTTGTTGGGGTCTTGGTGGCTGTTGACCTTGGGATCTGCATTCTCTGGCAAAGTGTCCAAACTTGTGGCATTTAAAGCATTCAACTTTTGATTTATCAAATGCTGGTTTGCCTTCTGGTCTGGGTTGGAAGTTTGATCTGCCAGTTCTTTTCAGAAACTGTTTAGCCCTCATAGTCAACATAGCATGCTGCCATTTCAAGTACATCTCTTCTAGATCATCTGGATGGATTTGTTCTAAATCTTCAACATTTAGAGCAAACAGTCCATCATTGGCAACAAAAGCTTCATAATGAACTTCACTAGAATTTCCATCAGCACCTGAAAAGGAATCACAACCGTTAGGTTTATCTAGTTAATGCTGATGACAGCAGAGCTGTGTTATGATTGTATGAAAATGATTTCTTTTTATTTTCAATCTCAGTTTCAATCACTCTTAGACTGTTGTAAAGGTCATCCAACTCTATTTCATAAAGAGTATCTTTTGTTCTCCATTGGGCAGCATAGACTGTCCACTCATCACCGAGTGATCTAAGGAATTTTCTGTTTACTTCATCTTGATCCAAGTTGACTTTGGCACTCTCCAATTCACCTATCAGTTTATTAAACCTGTCAAAGATTTGAGTAAGGTTTTCATTCTTGCCACCAGAAAAGTTTTCATACTGCTGTTTCAGAAGATCTTTTTGATTTCTTTTGGTGCTAGCACTGCCAGCAAATCTTTTCTCTAAAGCAATCCAAAGAGAATGAGTAGTATTGAATTTTTTAAACTGGTGTTGATAAGCATTAGGAATGGCTATCTGTAAAAGTGTAAGAGCTTTCACTTCATTCATTCTAGCCTTTCTTTCATGTTCAGTCTTTGGAGGTGTTTTTATGGGCTTGCCCTCAGCATCAAGTAAAGGATCAACGACAGGATGAAATTCAACAACTTCCCATATGGCATAATCAATAACTTGAATGTGCTGTTGAATCCTGAGTTTCCACATCTCGAACTCAGTGGGTTTGAGCATAGGCACTTTGAGTCCTTGCCCAGATCCACTACTGCTATTATCAAATTCTATTGCAGAAAATTAAAAATTTAAAAAAAAAAACTTCTGACTTTGGAAACAAAGAAGTTTGCGGAATAACACTTAACTGTTTTAAGAAAAACTTTCAAAACAAATAACACATAAATATAATCAACAATCAAATCTTTTGCATTGCCAAACTCAATGATTACAATCACCTCTAATCTGTTTGATTAGACGAAGAACACAGATTGTTCTTGGGGTTTTACAACCTTAGAGACTTATGAAAACTCAATCAAAAGGCAATTACAACTGAATCAAAACTTGTACGTGCAGACTTACAATAGAAAAACCTATTCTATGTATATATAAAGCCTTCTGATTTGTTCCCTTGGGAAACTCTGATTTCTCTGGTAGTAGATATCCTTGAATCTTCGAATATATATCTTTTCCTGAATTTCAGCACTTTCTGTTTATTGAGCTGTTGAGCAGCTTGAACTTGAACACTTGCAGCTTGAACTTTTGAACTAGCAGCTCGAACTTTTTCAACTAACAACTTGAACTTTGTAATTACACAAAAAATCTACTAACAGATTGAGAAATCTAACTAACAGCTTGAAATACTTAGAATATTTCCCAACACCAACACACTAACACCATCCACCACCTTTACCACTAAGCTAAGTCATGCGTTTTTGAATTTTTTCATAAAACATTTCTGGTATTTTTTTCATTAATTTTGGACCGAAATATTAATTTGGGACCGAAATATTTAAAAAATGGAGCCAAAATTTATGCGAAAATTTAAAATTACACTTGCCGTTTTACATTCCTTAAACTTCGACAATTACAGTTAATGCCTACAAACACAATCATTAATCTACTTATACACTTTTCTGCCGAATCTTCTTAATTTTTAATCTTTTTCAACTCTCTACAAAAGAACTAAAGGATCATGAATACTGAAACCATGAACAATCAACTTGTTCTTCAGAATAATGGCGAGGCAGATGATCATGATGGATATGAATCAGAGGAGTACGATGATTATGATGAACAACAAGAGATGGATCATGTTGCAATCAATGCAAGTCCAACCAAAATAGTAGTTCCGCCTAGGGGCATAACAAGGCTATCTAAGTTTCGCAACCGGTACAGCATACCCGATGCATTAAAGCTCAAGGTAACGTTTGATACAATGGGTAGGCTAACAGGAGATCACAGAACAGTGTTTGCAATTTTTTAGGAGACATGGTTCGTGAGCACAGAGGCTTGAAGATTCTGACATGGAAGAAGGTCGATTCCGAAGCAAGAGCTAAGCTATGGGATGAAATCACAGTTAGTTTTAGCCATTTATATATGTTTAATTTCTTAATGTTCAAAAATTAAACAACATTACTGTTAATCAGATTTGTGTATTTAATTTGTTATTTTTCAGCGATATTTTGATGTTGATGAGACATACAGAAAGTTAGTAATGAATCGTCTTAGTGCATATCTGAGGAACTTCAGAAGGAAATTGAGGGAAAAATACATACTGCCTAATAAAGATACGCCTTCAAAACTAAATCAAGTCCCACCCAAGTATAGTGCAATTGTCAAGCACAAGGAATGGGTTGATTTCGTACTGTATACGAGCATGGAAGCTTACCAGGTTTTGGTTATATTATAATTAATTCCGTACATATATCTTTCATATTATATATTGTGTTTGCAAACGTTAATTAACTATCATTTGGTTCTTAAATTAAGAAAAAGTCAGATGCATCTAAAGAGGCGCGCTCCTTGTCTGTTTATCCGCATACTATGGGACGAGGTGGATACAAATATGTGAAAAAAAACTTGTAACTACATTTATAGAACAGTTTTTAATTTGTTTATGTTTTCTGTTTTCTATTTTCTAAGTATTGTATATATATACTAATTGGTTTAACTTTACATGTGTATTTGATGATTGTATGATCGAAGAAAAAGTAATAGAAGCAGATGAAGAACCCCTACGTGGTATATTGTGGTTGAAAGGAAGGCAAAACAAAGAAGGGGTATTTCGAGATGAAAGGTCTAAAGCAAAGGCCGATGAAGTAGTAAGCATTTTGACATATATATATGCTTGACAGATATATGCTAATATATAATTTAATTACATATTCATGTATATTTTCATGAAACAAATTACTTACTGCCTATTGGAATCTTTAACGCAGAGAGCTACTGAGGACAATATCAAAGTCGGAACCTTAATGGTCTATGAGGGGACTGATGCCTTGACAGAGGTATTTGGTCTCGAAAAGTCGGGATACGCAAGAGGAGTGGGCAGCGGAGTGACAATCAGAAAATATTTTAATATTCCTTGGAGAAAAGCATCAGATGATGAGAGAGTCAAACTACTTGAATCAGCACCTGCTGCTGAGAGACGCGAACGTGAAGCTGAGAGACGCGAGAGTGAAGCTGATCTGAGACGCGAACGTGAAGACAAAGAACTTCAGATAAGTTCTTGACAAAGAAAGTGGAAGATACATAGGCAATGGTTCACCAACTTATGGCTCTGTATTCTACACAAGGGGAGAAGCCAGAATCAGTGTCAACTCATGCACCAGAATCTGAGGAAACCATCTATTTTATTAATTATGCTAATTAACATTTTATACGTATATTTATTTTACTAACAAATTCATTTCTTAATTTTTATTGCAGATGTCTCCAGTGGTGTCACCACCGTTGGTCGTTAATCCTAACGCTGCCACTACTCATCAGGATGATGGCCAATTTGCGAAGGAAAAGCCAGCTGTACAAACAAATGCAAGTATTCAAATATTTGAATTAAATTGATCAGTTTAATATTATTTTCGAGTTCACTGTGATTTAATAGTTTTACATATATAAAGGACTTGTTAATTTACCGAGTTTTATGTATAGGAATCGATTGGTAAATCTGTTGGCGAGCCAAACAGCACGCCGCCTGATTCACAAGTCATGAAAAATACTAAACCCAGGCTTAAGAGGCAGCACTCTCCAACAGTGCCAAAACAACCGCATGTATATAACTTTCTAACTCTGAATGATTACAGCTTTCACAAGAACTATCACATCCTTGCTTTAAAACATGCTTGCTTATCCCAGTTCTAATAATAAATGCATAAAGCTAAATAAAACATTATAAGTCTTGCACTACACGTGCTACAAGGTTACAGTGTTAAGTTGCTAAAAACATCACTATTAAAATAAAAGCAGCTACCCAGAACCCAAGGCATCATAAAGCTATACCACAAGCTGAAAGTGAGCTAAGTCCTCTGGGCAGATCAGATAATAGACCTAAGCAGAAGGTCCAGCTTGTTCTTTACCTTTTCCTGTAAAAATTGTGAATAGCATCTGTAAGCTAATGCTTAGTGAGTAAACAGATATTCATGAATGCATGTAAAATATGAGGCGAAACTGCCTAAAAAGGCTGTTATGCTTGCTTGCTTGCTTGCTTGCTCATTTGCTTAATACCCAGAAAGAATGCTGCACAATTGAGACATTTCACGCAGAACGGAGATGCCACCACTATGGGTTTACCGCTGACAGATGATCAATCTGTGATGCGGGGCTAGCTACCCGCATAATGCTCAAGGGATAGTGGTGAACATCAGAATTGCTTGCTCGCTAAATATAATGCTTATGAGATGCACAAAGAAACGCTAACACAAAGTTTGCTGTATAGTATGCAGAACAATAAACAGATAGCAGATAAATATGCATATTAATAGATCAAATGTAAGATCCGGCTAAGCTGAGCATCACCTGTACCACAGTGTTCGCCTTCACTCACAAAAGTCTATTGAATTCCAAAGAAATCATATAGAAGCAAATTTATGTCTCAATTTCATATCAAACATGTAAACAAGAATAACTGTTACTCACAAAAGTCTATTGAAAATGCTTTGAAATGCTCTGAAATACTTGCTCGGGCTTATTTACGCTTTAAATTGCTTTATAATGCTTGCACTTGCTTATCTAGGCTTTTAATATATTCTGGCACTGGCTTTGACTCGCAACTGGGCTAAACAGCTTATGTATAATATCTGAAGTTTAATATTACAGAATATGTGCTAAATTAATATTGCTAGCTAAATATTCCAATATCTATAAGCCATAACTTCTAGCTAATTATTTTGCTATTTATTTTGCTAATTTATGCGTTGCTCATTAATTTTATCAACTAAACTCAAATTTAATGAACAGATTCGAGCACATTAGACAGATTCGAAGGCAGACTCGAAATTAGGGATTAGATTCGAACCTCATTCGAATCTGAAGTTAGATTCGAAGGCAATCTCGAATATGGGGTTAAACTCGAAGGCCATCTCGAATCTGGTGGTTAGATTCGAATCTATGATTCGAATCTAGCCCTATTCGAGCCTGTTCTATCTATTTTCGAGTCTGTTCTACGTATTCTCGAGTTTGTTCATAAGCTACAGCTTTACACATGCATTTTCAAGCCTAAAATCACAAATAAACTAAGCAACAAGCCTTGGTTTGATTATATTATACATAATCTACCATATTTTAGCTAAAACTCATACAAAATCAGCTTTAAATCGCCTAGAATGATAAACTCGAATTCGTAGCTTCAAAAACCGAAAGTGCAGAAAACGAAAATGACAAATTTTACCTCAAATCCGTATCAAATCACGCCTGCAATGATAGATTTGGATAGTACGCTTCGAGATCTTTCCAATGACGTATAGAACTCGAGATTTGGCCGGTCGGTTTGGCAGAAAAGTTAGAAAGATGTTCGGTTTCTAGAGAGAGGAGCTCTGGGAGGGAAAATGGCTTGCAAGAAATGAGAAAATGAACTCTCGGCTCCTATTTATACCAAACCTCGAAATTACGTCATTTTACGCAAATTGCTCAAAATTACTTAAAATAAAAATACAAATAAAAGGCAAGGTGTTATAGTATGAGCCCACCACGCTTGCACTTCGTCCTCGAAGTACCTAAGGCTCAAACAGATGCGGATATCGAACTCTCATGTCTTCCTCAGATTCCCAGGTCTGAGAAATTCCGTGAGAAGTCCTCCACTGCACCAACACCATTGCTACTTCTCTATTTCTCAGCTTCTTCATCTTTGTCTCTAGAATGACCTCAGGCTCGTCACATTGCAGCTTCTCGTTAATCTTATAAGTCAGATGATCAGCCCACTTTTCGCTTTCGTTTTCATTACACTTCCTAAGTTGCGACACGTGAAATACAGGGTGTATGTTGGACAGTTCGCTCGGCAAGTCCAACAGATAAGATTGAGTTCCAACACACCCGGTGATCTTGAAAGGACCAACGAATCGTGGTGCTAACTTGCCACGCTTGCCGAATCTGAACACACCTTTCATCGGCGAGACTTTTAATACAACATAGTCGTCCTTCTGAAATTCTAATGGCTTATGACGTTGGTTATGATACGATCTCTGTCGAGATTGAGCGGTTTCTAAGCGTTGGCGGATAATTCTGATCTTGTCGTTAGTCTGTTGAAGTAGCTCGGGACCGGCGATTGGTGCTTCACCGGCTTCATGCCAACACGCAGGAGTTCGGCACTTGCGTCCGTATAAGGCTTTGAAAGGTGCGGCTTTAATTGATGAGTGATAACTGTTGTTGTACGAAAACTCTGCTAACGGCAAGTGATCGTCCCAATTAACGCTAAACTCTAAAACACAAGCCCGCAGCATGTCTTCGAGTGTAAGGATCGTACGTTCACTTTGGCCATCAGGCTGCGGATGATACGCTGTGCTCATTCTGATTTTAGTGCCTAATCCATCTTGTAGTGCACTCCAGAACCTCGAAGTGAACCGACTGTCGCGATCCGAAACAATTGACAGTGGCACTCCGTGTCGTGTAACGATCTCGTCTATGTACAACTTGGCTAGTTTCTCAAGTGAATAGTTTTCGCGAATCGGAATGAAATGTGCGACTTTGGTTAGGCGATCCACGATAACCCATATTGCGTCGTGCTGTCTTCGTGTAGTCGGCAACTTCGTCACAAAGTCCATCGTTATGTGATCGAACTTCCACTCGGGGATCGGTAAGGGCTGAAGACTGTCGTAAGGCTGCTGATGCTCCGCTTTGACTAACCGGCATGTAACACAATTATCGACATATTGACCTACGTCTCTTTTCATACCGGGCCACCAATACTCGGCTTTTAGATCGTTGTACATCTTGGTGCTGCCAGGATGTACCGAGAAGTTAGAACAGTGGGCTTCCGAAAGAATTTTCTGTCGAACATTACCAAATTTCGGAACCCAGACACGATTTTTGAAGAGCTTTAAGCCACGAGAGCTATGGATTAAGAACTGAAGTTGCCCTTTCATGTCCTCAGAGTTGAGGTTTTCTTCTTTTAGAGCTTCGGCTTGAGCAACGATAATTTCATCAATCAGAGTAGATGAAAATGAAGTATGAGTCAGAGTATAGAGACATTTGGCGGAGTAGGATTTACGACTCAATGCGTCGGCCACCACATTCGCTTTGCCAGGGTGATACAGAATCTCACAGTCATAGTCTTTGATGAGTTCCATGGAGCGTCGCTGGCGCATGTTGAGCTCCTTCTGGTTGAAAATGTATTTAAGACTCTTGTGATCCGTATATAACTGACATTTGGTGCCGCATAGATAATGTCGCCATGTTTTCAACGCGAAAGTAACAGCAGCAAGCTCAAGGTCATGAGTCGGCTGACTCTTTTCATGATCCTTGAGTTGACGAGAAGCATATGCAATAACTCGGCCTCTTTGCATTAAAACACACCCGAGTCCTTGATAGGAGGCATCACTGAAGACCACAAAATCTTCATTGCCTTCGGGTAAGGCCAGAATAGGTGCTTCAGTGAGCTTTTGCTTTAAGGTTTGGAACGCGATTTCTTGAGCTTCTTCCCATATAAAGGGATTATTCTTGCGAGTAAGTGAAGTAAGAGGCACGGCTAATTTAGAGAAGTCCTTAATGAATCGACGGTAGTAACCCGCCAATCCCAAGAAACTTCGGATTTCAGTGGCTGATTTGGGAGCTTCCCAGTTCTGAATGGCTTCTATCTTAGAAGGATCCACAGAGATTCCTTCACCAGATATCACATGACCAAGGAATTGTATCTGTCGCAACCAAAATTCGCATTTAGAGAACTTGGCGTAAAGTCGCTCTTTGCGCAGCAACTCTAGCAGCTCTCTAAGGTGCACAGCATGTTCAGCTTCGGTTTTCGAGTAGATGAGAATATCGTCTATAAAGACGATAACAGACTTATCGAGCATTGGTCTACATACGCGGTTCATCAGATCCATGAACGCCGCAGGAGCGTTTTTAAGACCAAAGGGCATAACAAAGAAACTCGTAATGCCCATATCTAGTACGGAAAGCTGTTTTGGGGACGTCTTCTTCACGAACTTTGAGTTGATGATACCCAGATCTAAGATCGATTTTCGAGAAGTAACTGGCTCCCTGAAGCTGGTCGAAAAGATCGTCTATTCTGGGCAACGGATATTTGTTCTTTATTGTTACCTTGTTCAACTCCCTATAATCAATGCACATCCGGAGAGTCCCATCTTTCTTCTTAACAAAAAGGACAGGAGCTCCCCAGGGAGATGAACTTGGTCGTATGAGTCCCTTGTCAAGCAATTCTTGCAATTGCTTCATCATTTCTTGCATCTCAGCAGGTGCAAGTCTATATGGGGCTCGAGCAATTGGTGCCGCGCCGGGCACTAAATCAATTCTGAACTCCACCTGACGGTCTTGGGAGTCCAGAGATGTCCTCGGGAAAGACATCGGGAAACTCGGAGGCTATCGGAACCACGACTAATGCTTTCTTTTCAGACTTAGCATCTATCGCATATGCTAAGTATGACACACAACCCTTAGCTATATGTTTCCTAGCTTTGACTACAGAAATTAAGCATATTTCACCTGTCTTTCTGTCACCGTAGATGCAAATATTGCGGCCATCCGGAGTAGTGAGCTTTATCAACTTCTTCTTGCAGACAATGCTGGCGTCATGATGATCAAGCCAATCCATACCCACGATGACGTCGAATTCATGAAAGTCCATCGGGATATGGTCCAGTTGGAAGGTACAGTTGTCGAGCAGAATAATGCAGTCACGGTAAATTTTATCGGTAGACACACTTACATTACTAGCCGTTTCAATATCAAAGATAACAGGTAGAGTAGTCGGTGCAATTCCAAGTTTAGATGCAAATGAATTTGATATGAAGGAACGGTTGGCTCCTGAATCAAAAATAACTCTAGCAGGTACGGAGTTAACGAGAAACATACCAGATACCACATCTGGTATTTCCTTTGCTTGCTCAGCCGTGATTTGGAATGCGCGATTCTGACTTCGAGCTGGCTCGTTACGGCGACTAGAACCTCCTCGCGATGTGCTATGCCGGGCCGGTTGATTTTGTCTTTGCTGTTGATGTTGATGTTGTTGCTGGGGTCGGTATTGCTGTTGCTGCAATCGCGGATGATGCTCTGCACTAGGGTAAATCATGCTGAACGGATGCGTACATGCATGCTCATTATGTCCAGGGCGTAAACAGTTGTTGCAAACTTTAACTTTGTTAGGGCATTCCTCACTGCTATGTCCTATTTCATTGCACACGTAGCACCTCACATCATTGGGGTTACAACGCCCAATGTGTGACTTCTGGCAGCGGCGACACTGCCTCGGCTCAGAATGTACCGCATAAGATCGAGTTTGCTGTGCCGGGGGCGAGCTGAACTGTCGGTACTGAGACTGCTGTGGCTGAGAATATCTGGATGAAGATCCAGAATAGCTTCCGGTGCGCGATTTCTTTGGCGGTGATGGACATGTCGGGTTAACAGAGGAAGTAGGAACTCCTCCAGCTCGAATAAAATCCTGCTCGAGAATTCGAGCAGCTTCAACACAGTCAGCATAGTTGGTATATCCCGGGTGCTTCAAGAACTTCTGATATTCAGGATGCAGACCCATCAGAAAACGGTCGATCTTTCGCTCTTCAGTAGCGACTTGATAGTCAGACAGCAAGCTTAGTCGGGTAAATTCTATGTCATACTCAGTCACCGATTTGGTTCCTTGAGTAAGAGACATCAGCTTCTCCTCCAAACGCTTCTTTTCATCAGCTGGGCAGTACTGACGAAAGAAGATAACTTTGAAGTCATCCCAAGATAGGGACTTAATCCAGTTGGCTCCGTGCATGTTCTCCTGAGACCTCCACCACATGACAGCGCCTCCCTCGAACAATGTAGTAGCAAAGCTGACCTTGGATTCTTCAGCACAGTCACTAATGAGAAAAATCCGCTCGATGCCAGTGATCCACTCAAGTGCTTCGATCGAATTTGCAGCACCCTTGAAGGGTTGAGCTCCACAAGCTTTGAAATAACGAAAGTTGCAGCCCTTAGGAGGGACTACAGGGGCTTCCTCCTCGTCGGTGTCGTCGTTGTGGCGTCCAGTGTCATCGTGTTGCTTTTTCCTACGTTCTTCTCTACGCTTAGTTTCGGCTTCATCACGAGCACGAAACTGTTCTTGCAAGAACTTAGCTTGACGCTCATTATTCTCGTTAAGCATTGTTTGCATTATTTGCATGATCTGTTCAGGAGTGAGTCCACCTCCAGCTCCTTCACCAGATCCAGACATGTTCTGAAATTATATAAATAATACTTGCATAAGAATAGGCATAACTCCTATTCTACCCCATTTCCCAATTCCTAAAGCATAGTCAAAGCCTATCTCAGGTCAAGTTAAAGCCTAGATACTCGAAGCTAATATCTTTGCTTAAAAGTTTGAGTCCAAGTGTTATTGCTAACACTTGAATCCCTCAAACTAATGCTCTGATACCATCCTGTCACATCCTTGCTTTAAAACATGCTTGCTTATCCCAGTAATAATAATAAATGCATAAAGCTAAATAAAACATTATAAGTCTTGCACTACACGTGCTACAAGGTTACAGTATTAAGTTGCTAAAAACATCACTATTAAAATAAAAGCAGCTACCCAGAACCCAAGGCATCATAAAGCTATACCACAAGCTGAAAGTGAGCCAAGTCCTCTGGGCAGATCAGATAATAGACCTAAGCAGAAGGTCCAGCTTGTTCTTTACCTTTTCCTGTAAAAATTGTGAGTAGCATCTGTAAGCTAATGCTTAGTGAGTAAACAGATATTCATGAATGCATGTAAAATATGAGGCGAAAGTGCCTAAAAAGGCTGTTATGCTTGCTTGCTTGCTTGCTTGCTCATTTGCTTAATACCCAGAAAGAATGCTGCACAATTGAGACATTTCACGCAGAACGGAGATGCCACCACTATGGGTTTACCGCTGACAGATGATCAATCTGTGATACGGGGCTAGCTACCCGCATAATGCTCAAGGGATACTGGTGAACATCAGAATTGTTTGCTCGCTAAATATAATGCTTATGAGATGCACAAAGAAACGCTAACACAAAGTTTGCTGTATAGTATGCAGAACAATAAACAGATAGTAGATAAATATGGATATTAATAGATCAAATGTAAGATCCGGCTAAGTTGACCATCACCTGTACCACAGTGTTCGCCTTCACTCACAAAAGTCTATTGAATTCCAAAGAAATCATATAGAAGCAAAATTTATGTCTCAATTTCATATAAAACATGTAAACAAGAATAACTGTTACTCACAAAAGTACTGAAAATGCTTTGAAATGCTCTGAAATACTTGCTCGGGCTTATTTACGCTTTAAATTGCTTTATAATGCTTGCACTTGCTTATCTAGACTTTAATATATTCTGGCACTGGCTTTGACTCGCAACTGGGCTAAACAGCTTATGTATAATATCTGAAGTTTAATATTACAGAACATGTGCTAAATTAATATTGCTAGCTCAATATTCCAATATCTATAAGCCATAACTTCTAGCTAATTATTTTGCTATTTATTTTGCTAATTTATGCGTTGCTCATTAATTTTATCAACTAAACTCAAATTTAATGAACAGATTCGAGCACATTAGACAGATTCGAAGGCAGACTCGAAATTAGGGATTAGATTCGAACCTCATTCGAATCTGAAGTTAGATTCGAAGGCAATCTCGAATATGGGGTTAAACTCGAAGGCCATCTCGAATCTGGTGGTTAGATTCGAATCTATGATTCGAATCTAGCCCTATTCAAGCCTGTTCTATCTATTTTCGAGTCTGTTCTACGTATTCTCGAGTTTGTTCATAAGCTACAACTTTACACATGCATTTTCAAGCCTAAAATCACAAATAAACTAAGCAACAAGCCTCGGTTTGATTATATTATACATAATCTACCATATTTTAGCTAAAACTCATACAAAATCAGCTTTAAATCGCCTAGAATGATAAACTCGAATTCGTAGCTTCAAAAACCGAAAGTGCAGAAAACGAAAATGACAAATTTTACCTCAAATCCGTATCAAATCACGCCTGCAATGATAGATTTGGATAGTACGCTTCGAGATCTTTCCAATGACGTATAGAACTCGAGATTTGGCCGGTCGGTTTGGCAGAAAAGTTAGAGAGATGTTCGGTTTCTAGAGAGAGGAGCTCTGGGAGGGAAAATGGCTTGCAAGAAATGAGAAAATGAACTCTCGGCTCCTATTTATACCAAACCTCGAAATTACATCATTTTACGCAAATTGCTCAAAATTACTTAAAATAAAAATACAAATAAAAGGCAAGGTGTTATAAGAACCTCTATTCCTTTTGATTAGACAAAGAACATGGATTGTTCTTAGGCTTTTACAACCTTAGAGTCTTAGGAAAACTTAAAACAGAATAGCAAAAAATTACGTGTGTATATTGAGAACTTCTGTCTACTCTATTTTTTCTATTCTATTTGATTCCTTGTAAAACTACAATTTATCTTCGAGAGATATCTTCAAATCTTCTGATCTTTCAATTCGATTTAATATTATCAATAAGCAAATTCATAATTTGAATCTAGCAGCTTGAGTTTCTTGAACTAGCAGCTTGAGTTTCTTGAACTAACAGCTACAGAATTGTAACCACCCCATAAGTATGCTAACAACATGAACACCTCAACTAGCAGCTTCACATTTATACTACATGATATTTTCCCAACAATTTACTCTTCCAAAATATTCATACGTACATTGATCTTCAGTTTAATCAAATTCTGATGCATGCATACGTACAAATTTAAAAAAAATACATAACAATTGTTATCATTTTCTTTATATGTTCAGCTGTAGACTGTGGAACACAAAGAGGGCAAACATCATTGCTAAGGGTACTGTCTACCTGACAGGTGAAAAACTGATGCTTCATAACACACCACTCCCAGATGATTGCTACAAAGTGTCTGTTGACCAATCGATAGTGGAAGCAACATGTATTGATGAAGGAAACAATGGTTTCATAATAGCTAAAGACGCAGTAGGCGGTTTTTATGCATGATCCAAGGACAAAGTGATTATTGATGAGTCACACACACACACACACACACACATATATATATATATATATATATATATATATATATATATATATATATTTGTTCATTTTAATTAGTGTTTCGTAGATATACACCTTGCTTCTTATTAAAGGCAGCAGCTGGTGCTGCACCAGAATTAAAACGAAAGCGAAACAACCAAAAATCGATTTGTGTGACTAGTCATGATTTGCAAAGGCAAGCGAAGACCAGATTGAAGACTCAAAAGTCATTACATTACAGTCCTCTTTAATATTTGATGCAATTACTATACATGTACATAATTCCATTTTTCTTTCTGGTGTTATATAAATAAATATATCATATGGTCACACGTTGTGGCCACTGTTTGATTAAATATTTGTGTGACTAAATACAACATAAAATTTAAGTTGTCATTTGGTGAACAATTATGGTCACACTTTTTAACACCTACAGCCACATTTGGCATAATTTTATGTGACCAAAGCCCACACCAACACACTCGTTGTGTGACCAAATGGTTGTAATCAGCCACACACAAATAAAAATAAAGTGGTCATTGCATGGACAATAGTCACACAAAATACAAGTTTACCTCACTTAAAAGAGCATGTGGTCACACGTGTTAACACCTACGACCACATTTGGCATCATTTTATGTGACCAAAGCCCACAGCAACACACTCGTTGTGTGACCAAATGGTTGCAATCAGCCACACACAAACAAAAATAAAGTGGCCATTGCATGGACAATAGTCTCACAAAATATAAGTTTACCTCACTTAAAAGAGCATATCGTCACACTTTTTAACACCTACGGCCACATTTGGCATCATTTTATTGACCAAAGCCCACAACAACACACTCCTTGTGTGACCAAATGGTTGCAATCAGCCACACACAAATAAAAATAAGATGACCATTGCATGGACAATAGTCACACAAAATACACTTTCGCTTGATTTTAAAGAGCATATGGTCACACTTTTTAACACCTACGGCCACATTGGGCATCATTTTATGTGACCAATGCCCACAACAACACACTCATTGTGTGACCAAATGGTTGCAATAAGCCACACAGAAATAAAAATAAAGTGGCCAATGCATGAACAATAGTCACACAAAATACACCTTCGCTTGATTTTAAAGACCATATGGTCACACATTACGGTTTTGGTCACTCTTTGTAAATGGATACGGCCACTAACCATCTAATGTGACCGTATGGACCCTTTGGTCACGGGACCTTTAGTCACACACATGATGAAAAAACAAGTGTAACCGAATGGTTATCGTCACACATTTCTGGTGTGACCAAAGCCAGAATTTGTACTAGTGTATTCTGCTCAGCCATCATGGCTAGCATCATCTCCCTTGTTTCTTGTGGTGTCATTCCTTCTCCAGACATGTTCTGAAATTTAAAACATATAACTTATTTGGTAAAACATGTCATTTATATAAAGACACCAACCATTGTCCCGTATGAAAGTCAGTTTCCTGAAATTACTAGATCATAACCTATCTTAGTTCAGATTATTACTTAAAATCACTACATATCATCACCTAACGTTTGAGACCAAAGACCTCACTCACGGACACTTGAATCTCAAACTACTGCTCTGATACCGTTCCCTATGACACCCTTGCCACATAATCCACCATCACATTCAAACCAAGATTAAACACCACATAATTTGATACATAATGACCTGAATGCTTAAACAAGTGCGGAAGCAATAAATACGTAGCTATAGTACAAGTTTTAAACACCTTACGATGCTACAGGGTTCGAATCTAAATCTACAACTCAATACATTATTACAACATCCCAAATATTGCAATATTGGTCCCTCATTTCAATTACCGATTGAGTAGTAGATGATCTTCAAAGACTTCAATTAATGACTTAGCTAGAAGGTCCCGCAGCGGATTTCCCTTTTCCTGTAAAAATTGAACAACTGAGGGGAAGGAAAGCTTAGTGAATACACAGATTTACGCATTCTACAAATCTTTATGAAGCCACCCAATAGTAACACCGACGACGCACCCCGTATACTCTCATTGTACACTAAGTACGAAGCAAGAGCCGCAGCTCCTTCGAGCCAAAGCTTGGCATTAAACCAACCATCTGAGACAAACATAACATCGGGGATGACCTACTACCTATCAGGACCTCGGAGGGATCAACTCCAGGTCATATACCACAGTAACATCGGAATACAGATGCGACATGCCGATCCATCGAATGATGCACAACAAAGAAACAGACATGCAACAAGCAACAATGTGCATCTATGTCTACGCAAGTTAGTTGAATTCCAAATGAAGGTGAAACAACGGGTCTCAGCAGGTAATAGCTAACATAAAATAGATATAGACATGCAAAATCTTATGTACTCACAGTGGGTGCGTTAATTAACTTCAATTTAATTTATTTCTCCTCGGGCTTTCAACCGGATTCACAAAGTACCCCACTGTGGGTTAAACAACACCACAAGGGACCTGTTACTTTTCCATAAGGAAAACATATCATACACACGTTCATTAACAAATGAGCATCAAGTTTGTACAATTAAAGTGTTAAAATATTCGGAACCGACATCCGAAACATGTGTTTAAAAGCCCTTATTTGATGTCTTATTATTCCCAAAAAACCCTTTATTATATACCTTAATATAATACCAAAGATATCCCAAAAGTTTGTTTGTTATACAAGAAATTCGGATCCTTTAGACTCCACCCGAAATTCGCATGTACAGTGGCCGACTCGCTGAGTCGGTCCAGGTGGCTCGCTGAGTCGAGGTCCGAATTTCGGATCCTCGGCCGGATTTCGGATCCCAACCGAATTTCGCATGACGCAATTTTTCCTTGACCCGAGATTCGACCCATTCGAGTTTAGGGTCTCATCCGAGTTCGGGTCCAAACCGAATTCGGATCCAACACTTAGCAATTTTTATCTATTTGTTTATGGTGTTCTTGGCGACACGCCGAGTCGACCCATTGACTCGCCGAGTTGACCAAAAGGTTTGAATTCGCAACTTACAGATTTCATTCTAAAATTTGTCAAACTCAAATCTAACAACATGCAATCCAAACAAACGTTTTATTAACATTATTGGGGGTTTTCTACATCACTTTCCCCATTTAAAACACACTGATTCGTTCCGATTTAACCAAAATATAGAGTTTTCTTCAAGAACACTAAATTTCACTAAAATTCAGATTTCTTACCGTTTAGGATGATTCAACGGTTGATTCTTGTTTCCGAAGCTTCAGTGATGTTCACTAGATGATTTCCAACTATTAAAACGTACATGCAACAACATTTTCTTCAAATTAAATTCCGGAATTTACATTTTCAATTCTCAAAATATCACCTCAAACTTAGAAATTTACGTTCTTACCTTGAATCCACTTGAATCCTGTTAATAACTAGCTCTAATCCAAAAATTTCTTCAGTGATTTTCGATCCAGCGGAGATTTCTAGAGAGAGAGAGAGAGAACTTGAAATCGAAGAGGTAAAATGATGAAATGAAAGACTCCATGTCTTTTATTTCATAACTTTCGGCTAATTACACCTTTAGCCCCTTTACTTATCTGATTCATTAAATACTGATTTCCATCATAATTTATAATTACTAATATTTGAAAATCATCATACTTAATAATAATTTGAAATTCTAAATTTCTTAATTTCTTAAAATAGCAACCAACTTTAATTTTCTCAAATACATACTCATCTTTCATAATCCAACTTAATTACATTAGTTTAGAAAATTGAACTAATAAACCTCAATTACATGATTTAAATTCCAAGGATGTTACAAAATTCGAGGGTAAGAAAGGGGAGGACTGAAATGTTGAAACAACAGTTTGCTATCTTTAAAGGTCTAAGGAACGAGAACTTGGATGACATAGTCACAAGGTTCTACAATCTGTTGACTGAGCTTGATAATCACATGGTTGAGTATCAAGAAATAGAAAAGATAGAAAAACTTCTGGATGCATTACCAGCAAAGTGAGAGATATACACCGCGTTGATAAAGCATGATGAAGAAAAGTTGGAAACTCTCACTCTGGAAGAAGTCATTGGGGCACTGAGAGCCTATAATTTCAATATGTAGAAGAATGAGAGGGAATACGATCAGGTACAAGATCCTGAAATGTACTTCGAGAAATCTAAGCCATCGACTTCTAGTGCATCTATGCAGGGGGCTACAACGTTTTATTCTGGAGAAGAAGAAAACATACCTACATAAGTAGACGAATTGAGTGGTAAGGCATTTCTAGGGTTCTCAAAACCAGGAGATCACTATAAAGTTTAGGAACTTCCACTCAGGGATACATGAAAATGCCTATGAATGCCAAGACAACAGAAGAGCAGTTGAAGCTTCTAGCATCATTCATGGCAGCATACGGTAACTGCGTTCAGGGAAAGATCAATGATCCATCTTTATAGGAGGAGGATTATGATCAGGTAGACCCTGATGACTTAGTGCAAATGGACTTGCAATGGCAACTGGCCATGGTCACGCAGATAGTTAAACGGTTTATGAAGAAAACTGGGAGAAACCTTAGTATGAGCAATGTGGGTTTTGATAATTCAATAGTGAAGTGTTACAACCGTCAGGGGTTGGGACATTTTGCTACGGAGTGTCAGAGGCCGAAGATGGATAACTATCAGAATCCGAGACGGCAGAATTCAACCAATTCAGGGAATCAAGCTAGCTTGGTTGTTAACGAATGTATCTTCTAACAGACAGTTAGATGGTACCTATGATTGGAGTTCTCATCCGGACTCTAATGCTAGAGCTTTTATGGCTGAAGTAATAGAGACTGATAGTGGAGTTGGAGAGGAAAAGCAGGGGGAAACCCAGCAGTCCGAGACAAATCCTTTCGTTTTGGAAAAATCTGAGGAACTGACTACACTGGAGTTTGCAGCTCAGATGCCCAACGTGGAATCGGATCGGAAGAAGGTAATCCTCAACTTTTCTACTTTTCGTGATTTATGTGTTTTATATAATACATTAAATGATAAATTGAACTTAGTGCTAGAATCACATTCATCAATGACAACACAAATCAAGTTTTTAAAATCTGACAACGCTAGTCTAGTAGACATTATGGAAGATCTTAGGGCTAAAATGAAAGCTGATGCTCAGATAGTTCTAAAAGATAAATTGAGCGAACAATGTGTCAGAATAGAACTAATGTATGAGCTTGTAGAATCATTGACCAAGGAGATTACCCTTAAATATGTAGAACTAGCAGAAGCAAGGGTTAAAGTTGCTGAGGCAAATAGTAAGATTGAAAAGTTTAGGAACTCTTCTTTGAACTTAGGCAAAATCTTAGATTTGCAGAGACAGTCTAAGAAACCAATCGGCCTAGGATATCAGGATGTGCCTCCACCTTTCAACAATAACTATGTGCCTATCCCTCAGGATAAGACTAATGAAACGGTTATATCAGAGGACGAAAAGGTAACTGAGACGCCTAAAGTATTTACTGCTAAAGTGTCAACAAAAACTCCTCAGGTTAAGAAAACTGTAACATTTGTGCAATCTAGTAGTGTATCACGACGAGAAGAAGCAAAAAATTTAAGTGATTAAAAGCAAAAGGAGTTGAATAAGACTGTTGATACAAACAAACCAGACATTAGTGAGACCTCTAAGTCAAAGAGTGCTTATAAAAAAGTCTCTTGAAAAAATGTCTTGCTTTAGATGTCATGAAAAAGGTCATATTGCATCTAGTTGTCCCTATAAGAAACCAGAGTCTGCACTGATTGTAGGGAAACCAGACCAACCAACCTTGAATCAGTGCCTAGTGTTGCAAGCACGAGTTGTTCTCAAAATACTCAGAAGAACTCGAATGTGACATCAATAGTAGGTGGTAAACAAACACCGGTGTCAATCAGACAAAATGAAGGGCTTAGGACTAATTCACCAAATAGAGTCCGTAGTCAATTAAGGTCTGGACCACAAACCTAAGACAAACTAAGACACTCTGTTGTATGTAAATGCAGAATTGTGTCCGATGTTTGCCTTTTAAAGATAATTTGCAAATACTGAAAAGTCGTAATCATTATATGTCTGCCTTGATCATAGAAGTATGTCTAAGTGTGGGACACGTAAGGTAGTTTCTTGATAAATAAAAAGGCCAAAGGAAAATCCTAAGTGTTGGTGCATAAGTGGACAAACATACCGACAATTGACTTGGTGCGTATGTCACGACAAACAATCAAAGGAATAAAAAATTCCACAGTGTGGAAGTGCAACACCGAAAGTGCGTTGACAAAGCTTTTGATTGAACCTTCTTTGACACTCTCGCAAAAAGATTTAGTTAGTGTGTTTTTTTTATCTTTAAATTTCTGCAAATTAATTTTACTTTATTTAATTTTATTTAATTTTAGTTTATTTAATTTAATTTTAATTTATTTTAGTTCAATTTATGTTTAAATAAATAGGATTGAGGTCAGTTACTTGGATGCATTTAAGTTGGAGAAACAAAATTGTGTGATAATCTGTTTGCTTAGTGTGAAGGGTTTGGTAAAGTTGAAAAAGTTTCGTAAAGATGAAAAAGTGGCAAAAGTTGAAAAAGTTAAAAAATTTTCAAAGGTTTTCAAATTTTTCTCACTTATGTTTGAATAAGACCTAAGTTCGAAGTTCAGTTCCAAACGAACTTATGATTGGTTCAAACTTATCTCGGCCAAGTTCGAGGCACAGTAGGGGGTATAAATAGGGCACACATCATTAAATTCGACCATCTACTCTCGAATTTACTCTTTACGAACTTATTAGGGCGATTACGAACTTGCTTCCATGACTTCGAACTTGTCGGTTTTCTCGATCTTGTGTCTAGTTTCACGAAGATCCACACAGTGCAATCTCGATCATACACTTAACTTTTGTTGTTTTAACTCACAAGCCACTAAGTAAGTGATTATTGGGACTTTTAATGGTGTGAACATCGTGTATTTTAGGTTTAAAATGACTGAATACTAAGTGTTCTTAAATACTAAGTATAGGGTTATAAAACATGAAATAAAACATCAATAAACTTAATTAGACTCTTTTAGGACTAGATTCATTGGTCTTTTTAGTCTAAAAGGGATTAAAAAGGAGGTTTTGATGCTCAACAAGCCCACTTAAAACTTGTTCAAAGAAGAACAAGTTCGTAGTTCATTATGAATACGAACTTAGGACAAAATATCTACAAGTTCGAATGACTTCAGACTTAACTAAGTTTGAGGTGATTCAAACGAACTTAAATCTAAGTTCGAATGTGATTATGTTCGTAGGGCTTCTTAGAGTCAAATGAACTTAACCATAAGTTCGAAGTTCATTAAATTCATAGGGCATTTGAGTCACACGAACTTACACATAAGTTCGAATTACTTTAAGTTCAAACGAACTTAATCAAGTTCGAATGGCTTTAAAATTTTTCCAAATTTGATTCTTTCAAAATTTAACTATTTGTTGTGTATGCAGGAATGGCAGATCGTGCTTTCTTCAATAAGCACAATATTATAATAAGAATAGACCTCCAAGCGGCTAAGGCGCGACAGTATAGAGAAATTTTGGAATTTTTGACACGATCAAGGATCGCTTATGCGTTGACTCGCAACCCAACACTTATAATTCAATATATTAAACAGTTTTGGGGAACTTTACATGTGGATAGTTCCGTAGTGCATCCGGTTTTGAGGGCTACTATCAATGGCAAGGGATTGCATTTTCGACGGACAATCTGAGGGAAATTCTACAATTGGGGACAGTCGAGCAAGAAGATGGTCCAGTAGATTTCCCAGCTGCGATAAGGCTGTCGGCCTTCCAAAGAATGGGCTATGCACAAGACTTAGCTAAAGCTTCATATGTGAAGAGTGGGTTAATTGGACAGTGGATATATCTAATGCATGTCATGCTCGTCTGTTTTGCGCCTAAAAAGGCTGGTTTTGACACGATGACATCCAAGCTCCAGTCAGGGATGATCTCGTTAGTGTATAACAAGTCGTTCAGCTTTTCGGGATTCTTTTTAGGAGTTTGTGCATCAAATAACAATGCCAACCCGGGAAAGACTCTTGTTATACCTGAGGTTTGTGATGATGATAATCAAGCATTTTCTGCCTAATCTGCCACCGTTACCCTAAGTGGTGGTTGTCGCAGGCATCGACAATCGAACTTTTACAGACCTCCAGAGCCATAATTCAAAAAGGGTAGAGAATGATAGGCCCCCAATGACTCCATTATTTGGAGCTCTGCTCGACCCAAATTTAGTTGTCCCAAAAGGAGAAGAATGGGTAGCGAATGAACAAGAACAGCAAGCATCGGCTCAGCAAGCACCGGTTCCTCCAGTTCAGTCTCAACCAACAACGGCAGCGGTAGCTGTGGCCACCACATTTGTAGTACAGGCTGACCCGATTCAGCAAACGCTAGAAGAAATTTTTGCTCAAGGAGGAGTGACACAAGAATCAATCACTAAGGAGTTGATCCAGGATATCCTCCAACCCCCAGAAAATATTTTTGATGATATAGAGAATTATCTGCAGGAACCATCTGAGGTGGCTGTTGAGTCTGAATCTGAGACAGACTTACATTTTGAGAAAGATTTAAGGGAAGCAGCAAATCCGCCGACTTTTTGTGCTATTCATGGTACTCGGCTTGTAGTGCAGCCTCAACCAGTTCAACCTCAAACTTTCAGCCTTCGAGATGAGGAAGAGAGAGATGAAGACTTTGTGCTAGAAGAAGAAGCGTTGGTTGCAAGGCAACAACGGGCTAAGCGCCAACGCCTAGATCAATCAGGGCCATCTACATCCATCGTAGTTCCATCATCAACCCCCACCTCCACTCCATCAGCATCGACATCCACTGACTCCCAAGGCTTTTCTCAATTGAAAGCTAAAGTCGATTTCTAAACAGTCCAAATTCTCTAACTCACGAGGGCAGTCACCGAGCTTCAACAGCATAATACACAGTTGGAAAAGCAGAATGCATATCTTCAACAGATGGTGACTGCCAAAAAAAATCAGATAGTAACTCCACAAACCCTAATGGAGCAAGTCTTAGAAGATTGTGTAGCTTAGGGGGAGAATTGTAAGGAAGATGATTTGAGGGGAGCCAAGAGAGAAGTCGAAGGAGATGACGCAAGCATTGAAAAGGAAAGTGAGCTAGCAGATCTTTCGAAACAGACTGCTCAGCAAGCTATAACTCAGGGGGAGTCTAGATTGTCTTCAGGGGCTGACAAGGGCAAGGCTCCCGAGGCTACAAATGTTATTGAGAAGAGTTAATTGGAGCCTTGCTGGACCTGGTTGAAGATGAGATTCAGTTTGAGTTTGATGATGGCATAGATCAGGAGGAGCTTGAAAAAGGAGAATTCATTCCTGAGGATGTAGCTGACTCTAAATCCGATGACGAGATAGTTATGGATGAAGAAGATGAGGTTGATGAATTGGTGATAAGTAAGCAGCCAGTCATAGAAGAGTATGTGAATGATGACCAGAGTCCGATAGTCATAGAAATGCTTAAAGCTGCTTTAAATGAAGAATCGGATACTGAAAGATTGGACAGGGAGCTTACAAAGAAAGAGAAAAGAAAATTATGGTTTAGAGAAGAAGAGAAGAAAAAGGACTTGGCTATGAAGGAGAAGATGAAGATGCCAAGTCCCGGAAACTGTTCTGGGAGTATACTTAGCTGGTTCTTTGATAGAGAACTGCAGCTCTTCATTCTAAAAAGAAAGGATGGGCTTCAATATCTCAGAAGAAGGCTAAGGGATTTTAACTCTCTGCCGAAGTGTGAAGCCAAAGACTTGGCATGGAAAGAGCTAGTAAACATCGGAGACGACCATTACGCTGAAGTCATAGCAAAAATCATTCGAAAGGAGGGTCGGTCTAGGAAGTTTGAAAGGCTGAAGCCAAGGACAAGCAAGCGAGTCATGAACGTTACAAGAATAGATCCATTACCTGGCAGGCCTTGGATGAAAATACACTACAAGCCGGTCAAATGTCTGAATAAGGTTCCATTGAAGCCGATGCCACAAGATGTTCTGAGTGACCTTATGTGGTGGTTTGTAGATAGCGAGACCTTAGAGGCAGTCATGGAAGACATAGAATAAAAGGTGATTTTGAGAGTCTACGATCCCTTGCACTTAGTCAACCTATCTAAGGATGACCTACAAAAACTTCATGATCAGGCAATCTTTTTTGATGAAAATTGGAGATCTGAAGGCAGGAAATATCAGGAAGTTGTCAAGGTTTGTGTTAAACAGGGTCTACATGTAGGTAGCAGTTTAAATAAGCCTTGTTCTATAGAGTAATGAATATCTACTAGAAGCTATCGTCAAGGCTTTATTAATACAACTTATGTTTGTTTGTTCATGATTGTGTATGGTGTTTACATTTGCATGTTAAGTTCATGATTGTGAAGATAAGTTTTTGAGGTAATGAACTTTTGAGAATTAGTTCTTAAGGAATAGGCCACGAACTTAAGTCACACAAGTTCGTACGAACTTAGCTGACCTAAGTTCGTATCTGTATGGCTTGAACTTGTAAGTTCGTGGGCTTGGGCCTTGCAAGAACTTAAGAGTTATATTATGAACTTATTTGTGTAATTTCAGGGACTTTTGGAGAATCACAACATCAGAGTTTGTCAGAGTGCACGGACGAACTAGAGAGTGTTTTCAGAGAGTCTTGGAGCAATACAACGTTTAGGGTCGATATCCTATCGGCTAGCATATTGCTCGGCTCCGTGTTTCGCGCGTGCTCGATTTGTTAAGCGTCTAACGAGGATTCCGCACTCGCTGGACGACGTCGCGCATTGATTCGATCTGTAGACGTGATGACCTTACAAGTGTAAACTTCAGACTTCCTTCGGATCTGAACTTCAGACCCTAAACTTCGAATCCTCTCTCACATCATCCGAACTTTGGATCCCACCATCCGAACTTCCATCATCCGAACTTCAGGTCGCACATCCGAAATTTGGATCATTCTACACAACCGAACTTTGCACCATTCATTTCAATCTGAACTTCGTACATCATCCGAACTTTGGATCCATACAAACTTCAGATCCTCATCCATCCAAACATCAATTTCCACTCCTAAAGATCACCTTTTCACTACCCTCACTAGCTTTTTAAAATCATGTCCAAAGAAGCCCTAGTCTTGGGATCTGAGAACAGACCACCCGTTCTTTATCCTAACGAGTACGAGTAATGGAAAAAGCGGTTCTTGAAATTTGTGAACATGCAACCCATGGGGCAATTCATGATTCAATCCAACAAGGAAAGACCTGCTATACGCTGCTCTAACCTTCCTGCTATGTCAACTACTGTTACTCTCATCCCTACCACTAAAAAGCAAAGAGGTCCACAGGATGATAAGGAAAGAGAAAGACAGATGACTGATCATAAAGCTGAACATGTATTGTATCAGTCCCTTCCAACTGACATATTTATAAGTGTATATTGCAAGATGGCTGCAAAGGAAATGTGGGATGAGCGGGAAATGCAGATGGTTGGGGCTTATTTGGATGACCTGGTAAAAATCAAGGAAGCAAAGGCCAAATTCTCAGAGTTTAAGGCCAAATATGTTGAACACTACAGTCTACATTCACTCGATTCTGTATTGTGTTAAGTTAATTGAACAAGCTCCACATCTTCAAGGATAGGGATGATATCAACATTCAGTTTCTGTCTTCCCAGCCAATGGAGTTTGGAATTGGTTGTCGTGCAGTTAAGAGGGATGTGGATCTCAGCAAGATCTCTATAAGTGTCTTGATCAAAGAGCTGAGAAAATACCAAGGTGATGTGTATGCCCGCAAGCAGATGCCAACTTTGCTTTTAAGCGTGAACAATATTTGCAAGGCTAATGACCACTTGGCACTCCTATCCAACAAGACTGCAGTTTTCGAACCGGTTTCACCACCACCACATGCTCAAATTACTTATGGGTATAAATTTTCTAGATCCTCATCCCAATACCCACAGTATAGTATTCCTCTGATCTATGCTTATGAGGAACCTCTCGATACTGAAGAAGCAGGCATCCATGAAAAAATGACCTTACTGTCAACTACTGTGTCTCAAGGAAAGACCTGCTATACGCTGCTCTAACCTTCCTGCTATGTCAACTACTGTTACTCTCATCCCTACCACTTAAAAGCAAAGAGGTCCACAGGATGATAAGGAAAGAGAAAGACAGATGAATGATCATAAAGCTGAACATGTATTGTATCAGTCCCTTCCAACTGACATATTTATAAGTGTATATTGCAAGATGGCTGCAAAGGAAATGTGGGATGAGCGGGAAATGCAGATGGTTGGGGCTTATTTGGATGACCTGGTAAAAATCAAGGAAGCAAAGGCCAAATTCTCAGAGTTTAAGGCCAAATATGGTGAACCCTACAGTCTACATTCACTCGATTCTGTATTGTGTTAAGTTAATTGAACAAGCTCCACATCTTCAAGGATAGGGATGATATCAACATTCAGTTTCTGTCTTCCCAGCCAACGGAGTTGGGAATTGGTTGTCGTGCAGTTAAGAGGGATGTAGATCTCAGCAAGATCTCTATAAGTGTCTTGATCAAAGAGCTGAGAAAATACCAAGGTGATGTGTATGCCCGCAAGCTGATGCCAACTTTGCTTTTAAGCGTGAACAATATTTGCAAGGCTAATGATCACTTGGCACTCCTATCCAACAAGACTGCAGTTTTCGAACCGGTTTCACCACCACCACATGCTCAAATTACTTATGGGTATACATTTTCTAGATCCTCATCCCAATACCCACAGTATAGTATTCCTCTGATCTATGCTTATGAGGAACCTCTCGATACTGAAGAAACAGGCATCCATGAAAAAATGACCTTACTGTCGAATCACCAACAATCAGCTGAGGTATGATACGGGCCCCGGGCGTTACTCTGATGAGAGGAGGGATGAAAGAAGAGAGGATAGAGAAGAAAGGAAAAGAGATGACAGATCAGACTTGAGGAGGGAAGATAGGGAAGAGATGAGATATGATGATCGAAGAGAGCCGAGAGTCGACAGAAGGTATGATGACACACGAGACTACAGCGATGACAGATGCTCAAACAGGAGAGATGAACAGACACTGGATGATCGAAGAGAATATCACCGTCCAGAAGACAGCTGATATTCCCTAGGAGCAGATAAGAGATCAGAGAAGGTAGAGGACTGATCAAGAGCTGATGACACCAAACCTGCGAATGAAAGAGGATGCTACAAATATGGCAAACCAGATCACTTTGGTCGAGAATGTAAAAACCAATACGAGCGTGACCTGGGATATGATGAATGCAATGTGGAGATATTAAAGAAGACGGCTGATGCCAAGGCACTCGTCGCTCTAGAGGACTACTGGGTTGATGAGGAATCTGATGATGAGTACGACAGAGGACATTGGTCTTACTACGGTGACTACTGACTCTTAGTACCAATCAAATGAGTCTGTAGAGGGGAAGATCACCGAAGATACTCTAGCCTGTCTGATGACTAACTCTAGGGACACCAAATTCTCCACATCAGATTCTGAGACCAGTGAGATACATTCTCTTTACTTTCACCAATCCTTAATGCTAAATTTGTGAGGAATGAATGTAAATGACACACAAATCCTTGAGTAAAAGCTAAATATAATGCCAAAATAGATAAGTGTGAAAGTAGAACAACTTGTACAAACTATCAAAGAGTAATCTGAAACTTTCAAGAAAAGCTAGTGAAATGAACATAATCTCATGAAAACTTTCTTGCGTGAAAAAGTCATGGTTGAGGATAAGAACACTTACCTTAAGAATTGTATTGGCACAATCACTAAGGAAAAGAGTTCTTTGAAGTCTGAATTATCTGTTTTATCAAAACGTCTTGTGTCCTTAAATGTTTAAAATTTAGCAAATAAGAGAAAGTTTAAAAATGATTGAATGGGAGAGTGAGAGAATAGGTTCGTACTCTCGTATAAAGGACCTTGACGATAAATATCTTAAAAAGGGTCAAACAAATCAAACTATTCATCTTAATCAACCCAAGAAAACTAGGTTTTATCATTCCAAAGAAGGAATTGGTTTTACAAATTCTAAGTTTTTGAAAAAAGGGTCAATAAACACCTATGCTATACGATAGGATATATATGGGACGCGGGTATTAGGCCATCTTTCATCGATCATTAGAAGATGTCTGCCCATGAGGAGGTTAAAGGAATGATGAATAAAATAAGCAAATTCCCCCTATATATTACCCAAGAAGGAGAGAGAATGTGCCTTCCTGGGTTTGGATTGTCTTGGGCCGTCCGATCTACTTAGGATTGAATCTCAACCCTGTAAAGTCAGTTACTTTTGAACATGCATGAAGTACAAGAGGCCACTACATGCAATTGCAGAATACGAGTACATCAGGATCATGGGTCCTACTTTACAATTGTAAAATATGCGTACATCAGGATCATGGGTCCTACATTTTTGGGATGTCCCACATAACTGCTTCATTCCGTTATATATATCTTACAAGTGCTAAACTCCCAACGATTTTGGGACTTTCAGTCTTCATACATTACCAATATTTTCTGCTTCCTTGGACGATCTCTCAATGGAACAACAAGTATGTCCTGGCCTATTTTTAGCTTTGATTCTGTAGCTTTTAATTCGAACCAGCAGTCATAAATATTTTTTCTTCGTAGCATCAACATCCAAGGAAGGACGATTCTACCCACACAACGATATTTATAATTGCTATTATTTACAGCAAGCTTCAGTATTTACGAAAAAACCATGAATCAATGCCTCTTTTTTATATTTAACGCAGTTTTAATACACATTTGTTTTTTTTACAGGACCATCGTGACGACTTAAAGGTAGAAACGTCAACCCAGATAACATCATGTGTTAAAGTCGAAAATAACGACAACACAAAATGACAACGATCTGCACCGGTAAGTGATAGACCAAAGTTACATACTTTTATAAAGTTTTACTTGGAGTGACAGATTCATTTTGTTCCGAATATACACTTTGTTGAAGAGACTGGAGTTGACAGGGAAATTAACTTCATTCTTTGATGAGGTAACAACTTTAATATATGATTTAATTGTCGTTTATCATATTCAATTGGTTGGCTAATAATTTCCTAACCCATGTGGACATGGAATGGGAGCAGGATGCAATTCGATATGTTGAATTCATTGAATGCAAGATCGAGGAAGATAAAAGGAAAGCAAAAGCAGAGGTATTATAACTGGTGTATTGTTAACCTCTTTTAAGTTAAAAAAAATTATTGCTTTTTATGCAGATAATTGATAAAGCCGTAGAAACAAATGACAGTGAAGTCATTTTAGAAATGAATAAGGTTAATAGTTGCTACTATAATATGTTGAACGCGAACTCTAACTTGTATCCACCAATAGTTGACCACTTCATGTTTTTTAGAATGCAAACAACTCTGATGTCGAAAAAACACAAACCAAGAATGAAAGGGACGAAACAGAAATTAAGGTACGATAAATTGTTTTTCTAAGCATAAAATATGTATATTGTAACAATTGCTAACTTTGTTTTTCGCAGGATGACTGCATGGAAGTAATCAAGAGGCGCAAAAGTCAAAGGTGTAGAAAGAAAAGCTACACGATCATAGAAGATGTTGATGAAGATGTTGTTTTGATGTGAATAAGTTCCTAAACAGAAGTAATTAGAGATTACTTTTTATATATTTGTAATCCAAAATGAAAGGCTACACGTTTGATTTTATTTCACAAATTTTGGATGTTGTCTACATACATTTCAAAGGATGATGATGTTAACAAAGCTGACGTGCAATGGGAAATAGAATATATGAACGTGTCTACATATGTTCCAAATGATGTCGTAAAACAATATTTTTACAAAAAAATAAGATGAATTTATTTATTTATAAACTTTATAGATATTTACCATGAAAAAACCAAATGATAGATAATAGTTTAACCACTGTTGTGTAGTATATACTATTACCAACAATATTATTATCAAATATATTTATTTACGAGGCAAACACAAAGGAATAATTACAATTATACTGTTACCAACAATAATATTATCAAATATATTTATTTACGAGGCAAACACAAAGGAAAAATTAGAATTATAGTATTACCAATATTATTATTATCAAATATATGTTCCGTCGACATAACGACAAAATTTTTTTTTTTAGAAATCAAATTTGTCATTTTAGTTAATTCTGACCGAAGTAAAAAAGCAAAGATAGGTGATAGATTGTAACAGTAACAACTGTTGTTTAGGATTCGTAGTAGAACAGTTGATATTACGCATTCAAGACATGTTATTATCAATTAAATTTTTTACGAGACAAACAGATAGGTATGGTGGTGCATGTTGGAAAATATAGTGGGGATTACAATGAATGTGGTATCAACAAAATAGTGAATTGAAGGATTTAGTTTTGCACCACATGACCAACATTAGCATTTTATAAGCTGAAATATTAAACAATATTCAACTTTATAGGTCACGGGTAACATACCTACAAGCACAAAAAAAAAACTGTACATAACAAAAGGAACCCCTACGCAGATATTCTTCATAATATGGATATTGATATGCTATAAAATTTATTATAATTATTAGCTTTTATTGGTAACAGTTATCCCCAATATAATACGTCCAACTCACGTCTTTATCAATGAGTAACTAAAAATCAGTAAATCAAGGTTTTATCAATGAGTAACCCGTTGAAACCGGTTATTAATCCTACATGGACCGGTAAATAATCTACGTGGAATAAGTTTTAATTGTTGAAACCGGTTGCCAAGTATTACACATCATTTAAACCCCCGTTGATAATTTTTAATTTTAATTTTTAAACGGGATTACATCATCGAGTGTTTAAATGATGTGTAATACTTGGCAACCGGTTTCAACAATTAAAATTTATTCCACGTAGGTTATTTATCGGTCAACGTAGGATTAATAACCGGTTTCAACCGGCTAACCATTGATAAAACCTTGATTTGCTGATTTTTAGTTAGTTCGGGGTTATCTATACAACGAAAAATGGTTTGGGGTTTTAATCACAAAAACCTGACAAGTTGAGGGTTTTTTGCGCAATTATCCCTTAAAAATAGGATCCACTATATACAAATATTTAATAGATATGCAGTTAAAACATATATCTATTAACCATCCACTAATTATCATGGACATGCAATTCGCCCACTAACAGGTTTTCCCCAGTAATCGCCAGTATAAAATATAGGCTCACATCCCAATATTTTAAATGCGTATACTCTGGTTAGATTTCTCTTAGATTTTCTCTTATCAAATATAATATAATGAGGACAAATAGCAAGGATAACAAAAGTCAGGCATCTAATGAAGAGGTTAACACTACAGAAGACAAAAATACCAATGATAGCAACACCTAACCCACTGAAGGAATTTGTATTCCAGTAAGTTGTTATTACTGTTTCTACATATTATTTTTTTACAAGGGTATCGTATGGATACGGCGACACATAATTGTGTTTCACACGCATCTTTCCGAAAATAGTGACAAAGTCCATCTCCAACTACAAGTGCAGCACTTGAGTTTATTGATCGCCATTCTCACATTTACAGCGATTCAGATGATGATGAGGTTCAACAACTCGACTCAACAGAGGTACGTAATACATGTTGTAAAACCCGAATTTTCCATGCATGCATTTAATTACGATATGTTGCACTAAGTAAATTCAATGGATTAGTAAACCCTCCCACGTTCGTCTCGAAGAGGTTCCAACCACAGCATCCAGGTAATGCATAGTCATATGATTATATTTCACAGTTATGTAATGATTATTTAAGTTTTAAATTTTTGTAGGTGACTGAAGGTGTAGAGGATACCCTATTTGCGGCGATCATGTACGTTGAAAAATGTCAATAAAGGATGCACAATCGCCAACAACTGCTAACTCTAGATCAATCTGAGATAATCATCCTATCAAGCGATGATGAGACAGAGAGTTGAGTACCAAGCGATGGAACAACAACTGATCCCGCAGCTCAACCCACTGGTAACAAACGTCCCAGGGTTTCCATCTTCAATGGTACAAAACGCTACCACCTTGGAAAATGATGCTGATAATGACGACGGAGCAAACCCTCCAACTGTTTAGACATTCAGTCTATTATGCTTTGTTAGATGTCTTTTTATTTTAGTAAGCTATGCTTTTTAGTTAAGTCTTTCTATATGATGAAATCTCTTTGCAATAACTCCTTTCTTGCTTGGTGTTTGGTTTGGTTTTACAAACTAATCTGCACGTCACTTATAATACTAAACATCTACGTAGCAATCTTATATGCATACTGCAAGCGTTCTATGTAAAACAACTCTGGATACTTTTCTTACGTACATTCTACATTTTATGTTCATATCAAAGATAGATTTGAATATGTAACGATATGGCTCAGACCGGTAAGAGTCGTATCGTGCAAATTATACTAAAACCGCCATGGCTACAACTGCCACTCAATGTTAATGAGTGTTTATATCGCGCCCGCCAAGATATGATTTTTAAAAAAAAATATACTCAATTTACTCAGTCACAAATCGTCATGGCCTTTTTTATATTGACATCCCAGAAAATATTGATTTTACATTAAAAGGACTGTTTTGTTCCACAGTTAAATCATATGTGGGTTTTGTGTTGTGCTTTTAGAGTATCAATTGGTTTCTTTGGCAAATACAGACATAAGTTAATACTTTGAAGATATCAAAGAAAATTGTATGTATCCATGAAAAACCACTTTATCGTCTGCGAAATGAACCACATTTTGAAATTGCTTTGCTTACGAGAAAGATGGTTAAGTTATTTAATATATGCAAGATTGTAACATCCTCAAATTTGATATAATGATTAAGCTACTAATTATATACTCAAATAATGAAACGAGTGAATTATTTATGTTAATCAATATGTAAAGATTGAAATTTTTATTACCTAAGAGAATATATGATAATGCTATATTACAAACCTATAAGTAGGTAAACTGGACCTATACATATATTCGAGCTAGTTAACTTGTACCTTTCTATGATATCCTCATAATTCAAGGTAATAATTTGATTAACTAAGTTACCCAAAATGAATTAAGTCAATAGTTCAGTTATAGTTATTATTGAAGACGTCCACTTGCTTTATCAACTTGTTTTTCATGCATTGAGACTTGTCAATTTTAATACATACACTTAGGTATAAGGTTTTAAAGCCTTGTGTACAAGCTAGTATTGCATCTCCCTAATTAATTAAGGAATGGAGGCTGGAATTGGAAATCAAGTGAGATTGAAGGGGCGTTTGTTGTAAGTTTTTGACCAATTGGGACTTTAACCCCCTCCCCAATCGTGTCTCTTCCTCCTCTCTTTTCATGCTCACAATTCTGCAAAAAAAAATTAAAAGAAGTTTAGGGCTTGAGTTGAGGTTCTTGCAAATGGAGCAAAAAATTGAAGAAATTGGGGAAACCAAATACCACAAGTTCAAGGTAGTCTTTACTTTGTTTTAAGGGTATATGTGTGTGTGTGTGTGTGTGTGTGTGTTCCCCATCAATTTATTCTCTAGCATAGCAATTCCTAGCCAAATGATGGTGAATCCATAAGTGGTGTTTTATATAATTGGATGGTCAATAATAATGAAATAATTGAAAGGTTTCTAAAGCTATAAGCATAAGAAACCAAAGGAATATTATGAACTTGAACTTGGATTTTTAAGTTAGAAATTTTAATAGGTGATATGATTAAATTGATTAAACTTTGTGTTATGGATGTTAGAATAAGTCTATATATGTTTATACTTGTTGAATATAACATAAAAGAGGCCATTTCAGTGGTTTTATGAGCTGAAAGTCAAGTTGGGTAAATGGATTTACGAGCAGGGAATGTGAAAACTGAAACAGAATGTGCAGGTCAGGGAACTCGCCGAGTTCATATCACAACTCGCCGAGTTCACATTAGATGGGACATTTTTTTAAAGATAAAGTTGTATCCCTATGTACCCTCTTCGTCTGGACTCTTGAATCACCTAAATCCGAGTTCGTATGAAAAAGTTATGGCCAAAATACGAAACTAGTGCGAGTTGAGACCCTATATACCCAAAACACTTATTTTAAGCCCTATAATGACACTATAACATCATGGAGTCATACTATACTTATATAACACTTAAATTAACATTAAATATCGCCCAAAAGTCGATAAAACTCAATAAGAGACATATCAATGTCGGTAAATTCGGAACTTAAATCGAAAATGATTAAACGCTTCAAATAGCTTCTAAACCTTATGAGATGCTATTATAAGCTAATAAATACTTTGAAAACCATTATTTAATAGGTTTGGAGCTGGAAGAAGTGCCGGTTATCGGTTCGGGGCGTTAAGTGGCTTTATTGGCCGTATTGAGCCTTCATGGCTATTATAGCCTACTGTACTGTGAGTTCTAGCATTGATGTGTGTTGCATACATAATTACATGTTTATTTTATTTATGATATTGTGCATATCTAATTGGCATCATCCTCTTATATGATGCATTGCACTAGTTTTATTATATAGCCCTATTGGTGGTTCATTACTTGATCAAGGCCTATGGCCAGCATACATCATTTGATACTATTCATTTCATATATTAACCTTCATGCTATGCTTGAAGATCGTTCATTTCATGATTCACATGATTACACTTGATTACCCCATTGTGAGCTATGCTCAATTATCATTGGCCTCACTGGATATCCAGATTATCATTATTATTATTAAACGCCTTACTTTGTGTTTGTGCGTATAAATTCCTACACCACATGAGCTCATGGGTAGGTGGCCGGTCATGAAGCTAGTTGGAGTTGCGCAGCTGGACTTGGATTCACAGGTGTTGGCAACGGCGGGTTAGCGGGTCATGCACCGCAACCTATGCAAATTAATGGGCTATGCCCACACTATTTTATTAAAAAGATATTGCACTTGTCATTTTATATAATCATTTTAGCATTTATACATGTTGTATGTTTTGCACTCCATATCAATCTAGTAACTGACTTAGCAAATTTTATTTAATAACCCCTCACTTTTATATACCTCAGTGATGTTAAGTAAAGGCAAGGTGATTGCCGGCTCTGGTCCTAGAGTTTAAACGGACTGTCGCTGAAGCTTAACTTTGGTAAGGCTATGCATATACTAGTGGGAGGTAATTGGGTAGTTGTCTACCATTATGATTAATATGTATGTATAAAGACATGTAATGTCTTTCGGATTGATGTTAGAAATTGTAATCTAGTAAAACTATATTGTGAATTTACTTTATTTTCCAAAGTGATGGTTTATAACTAAACAGGGATAGTGACTTCGTGCGAACGGGTCAGGCCCGATTTTCTTTAAAAACCGTGTTAATTATGATTAATCTAATGTAACCCTATTAATTATTATATTTCGTTGAGATGGGTGTTTCAAAGATAATATAGAAACCAGTGTTATATGCTGGCTAGACATAAGCATATATACATTGAAAAACACTTAAGTTGACTTAATAAATATACGTGTATATATAAAAAAGCGTTCATCAGCTAGGTAGTTAATCTTATTTTCTAACCTCCCCAAAAAGTCAGACCCACTAACATTCCACAACATGGGGATGATTGTCCTACAAACTAGGAAGCAGTATGCAACCATTTTAACTGCTTCTAGGATGAACTGTGTATAAATAGGCTATGTGTATATTCAATTCAAATGTAGAAGGCATTTTAATCGAAACAAACAAATGGCAGAGAATCATAACATATCTGAAGATCAATTAGATGCTGAAATGGCTAACGACTTGGAGGTAATACTTATTTCTGTAGTTCATTATTCCTTGTACGTTTTTTTATAACCTTTTTCTTATAATTTATAGAAACAATTCGTTTCTGGGAACGGGGTTAATGTCATCACTTTGGCGTACATATTCCAACTTGGTCAGGAACTGGAATTCTGGGTATGTTCTTACCTTTTTTTCCCTTATATTATGCTTGTGTGACACTATTGGTATTCTTGATAGCAAAACTGATGCCTAAGGCTGCAAAGAAGACTTGATAATCTCATACATTGGATATGGAATGAAGTCATCGATATCCTGTCCGACGAATATGGAAATGAGATTTCTGGTCAAGAAACACAGCAAAGTGCTTCAACTACTACAAACACAGAGGATTCATAATGGACCATAAGATCTTATGTTAAAGTAGCTATGAATGTGTTGCGGCTTCTACTTAAAATTATATTGTCATCCTATAGTTGTTAACAGAACCATGTTTATATTATCTGTAATGGATTTTAGTTTAATATAGTTTATTTATGTTTCAGTGCTTTTGTTATTTTATTTTTTTAAAGTGTTGTTGTTATGAAAATTGAACTTAAAAGACACTTATTGATGTTAAATGAAACTAATATTCATCTGGAAAGATGCAATAACAAAACTTATATAATGGAACCTGTTACTGACACTTTGTACAGTTGTTGATTCCTAAAAACTATTATTTGTACTATAAAAAATCAATAATCATATCCCATCAATTTGAGATGATTTGATAATGTGTGAATATAATTATTGAAGTGAAGAGTTTCTGATATTACACTAAACATTCCGAATTATTATAATAGGATAAAAACTTGTCACTACATTTTTTTACAAGTCAAGATAGTTTGTGCCAATTAGGCTTCGAAGGCTAATAAGCTTTTTGTGAATATGATTACATTTTTTTTAATTTAATGCATAGGTTCTCTAAAAGATTCATATTTTTTTAATATTAATATTCTTTTAGCTAAAATTTTTACTTTATTATTTAATAATTACTCAGATTCGCCTGACAAGAAACAAAGTAATTGTTAACCTCCCACTAACCTGGTAACCACCTCCAACTAAGCTGGTAACCCCTCTTAAGTGCTTCTGATGCAACCCTATAAATACCTATTGCTTGCAAAAATTTTGACAATATATCCTCTATAGTTTCATTATAAATTTAGTCAAGTCTACGAACTGTGTTTGGTAAAAAAAAGTGTAATAAGGTATGTCATCATAAAACCAAATGTATATAAATATTATCTCATACATCTATATACGCATCCTTAGGTTCCCAATTAGCCTAAAGGTACATGCTATACTTTATGCCAAACATCGGATACATGTTCTGGGTCCATCAATTTCATTTGGAATATATATTAACTGATGGATTAAGGTATCTTACACATTCATTTCTTAACAACTACTTTTGTATTTCAGTAGGGTCATGTTAACACTATTTTGTCGAATATAGTAAATTATAGATCAACATCATCTAATTAACATCAATTTATACTTACATGTATAAATATACTTACGTATACACACACACACACACACACACACACACACACACACATATATATATATATATATTATATATATATATATATATCTATATATCTATATATATATCTTATATATAAATATATATATATATATATATATATATATATATATATATATATATATATATATATATATATATATATATATATCTATATATATATATCTCTATATATATATATATATATATATATATATATATATATATATATAATATGTATATGACTTTATGTATTAAAAGACCTTTTGTATTTAATATTTTGTCATGTTTGAGTATATTATACAATGGTTCAACATATTACAGAATACTGTTTTCCGTTTTACATAGAGTTGATTTTTTTTTTACCCTTTTAAATGACACCAGTTAGAAAAGAATGTTCTCACACAGAGTTGATTTTTTTTACCCTTTTAAATGACACCAGTTACAAAAAAATGTTTTCATTTACAGTGTAATGTGTTTATGGACTTTACATTAAACAACTATAAACTTGTAACCCCATTTTATTTTCGTGTAATTTTAGGATAGGAACCTGACGTACAAACATCAGGACACCACCAAGGTTAAATAGCAACCAGAGATACAAGTATGTTTTCCTTTAATTTTCCTCAACATGATTATAATATGTGGTTTTTTAGCCATTCTACAATTAATTTTATCCTGAAAAATGTTATAATTCAAAAACGCTTTTACAAATCCTATGGTGAATGCACTTTTCTTTGATGAAAATATTTGAAATCGTATCTTATACATTCATTCCTTGACAAGTACGTTCGTCTTCCAAAACGGTCATGTTATCACTATTTTGTCGAGTATTGTAGATTACAGATCAACATCATCTACTGACATCAATTTATAGTTGCATGTATAAATATATTTACGTATATACATACATTTATATTTGCAAATATACGTATACGTATATATTAAAAGACCTCTTGTATTTAATATATTGTCATGTTTGGGTATATTATACAACGGTTCAACATATTACAAAATACTGTTATCCCTTTTACACATTTTTGATTTTTTGCAAAAAGAATGTTCTCATTTAGAGTGTAATGTGTTTATGGACTTTGCATTAAACGACTATAAACTTGTAACCTCATTTTATTTTCGTCTTATTTTTGGATAGGAACCTAACGTACAAACATCAAGACACGACCAAGGTTAAATAGCAACCACAGATACAAGTACGTTTTCCTTTAATTTTCCTCAACACGTTTATAATATGTGGTTTTTGTAGCCATTCTACATTTAAATTTATCCTAAAAAATGTTATAATTCAATAACTATTTTTTAAATCCTAAGGTGAATGCACTTTTATTTGATGAAAATATTTGAAATGGTTTTATAACAACTGTTGATCTACGTGGGTACGTCATGTTCATTATACTTCATTATGTATGTGTCAATGATTAAAAAATAGAAGGATATGTAGTGATACGACACACACACACACACACACAATATACATAACATAATTATCGAGATGACCAGGATTCCAACACTGTCTACGCAGTGCGGTCAAGGTCAACTATATATGGAGCACATATAACATAAAGATGTAAATTAAATATGAAAAAGGTTTTGAGACTTACCGAGCACCACACATCCATGTGATGTGCTACCGGGGGGTAGTGGTCTTCTAGCAAATATTACAATACAATAATAAATTATTACAGACCATATGAATAAATACAAACACTAAACTAGATTCACAAGAAAATTTAGCAAAACAATTCTTTTTTGTTCCAGGCACCTGAAACATGGAGAAGTAAATTAGCACTTACAACAATAATAATGTATAAAAGTTTACATTAAAACTTTTAATTTAAAGTATCTAACCTATGCAATTTGCCTCTTTTTGGAGTTTTTCAAGATTTTGGTAAGCAGTAGCCAATGTATCATGTATTTGGCTACATTGGTTTTAAAGGTTTATATAATGCACGTAATGTTAATAAAATGTTCCAATACCAAAACGTATCAGATTATGAAATGTTATTGATGTTGTCGGCTGTCTATTCCAATCAAAGTGTTTTAGATATCATTTCTTATCGGCTAGCAAGCATAGTAATTTTTGATTCATGCCACCATGGTGGTCGCATCACGATGGGTCATCATTGCCGAAATAGAAGTGTGTTATGTTCAATGCTGTCGCACCGGCAGCATGTAAAACTTGTAGACAGCCATGAGATATAGTTGTAGCAACATGTACCATGCAATTGTATACAAGTGTGGGTATGTAAATAAAAATTCAAAGAAGCCAAAGACACACCATTTAGTAAGTTCTAAATAACGCCTAGACAGGTCGGTTATACGTTGTCGTCATCGGTGGGTTTCGTATCGTTTTATTTTAGTTACATACATACCATCTCTGTTTCTTATCAACACCAACCGTCATGTATAGGGTAGTGATGTAGATGTATGTTGCTTTGACTTTATAATAAGTTAGAAACGTTTCTTTTGAATTGATAATATTCTGAATTTAACACATAACAAAAGCATGCATAAACACACAAAATCCTTAGCTTATATATTTACTAACTATGGTTTTTGGGCTGGAAAGAGGTTGCTGTTACAAGACTTAAACTGTCCAACATATTCATCGTATGTATGAATATGGGAAGTAAATATATTAACCAGAATCCAGAACTCAACGAAACCACACCTAGAGGTAAATTTCCGAATTTGAGGTAAATGTATAATTATCCAATTTACACCAATTTCATATTAATTAAAAATTTCGTAAAGAGTACAAAATAGATGCTTTGAAATTTGCAATAATTAACACAAATGGAACCATAAGCTCATAATCAAATTCAATAGAATTTTGCAAAATGCACAACCAGACTAGCTTTGGAAAAAGTTATCAGGGCAGACTTTATACCATGCATGATCCATTTCCCAATGGTTGAAACTACTCGTTAAGTAAACAATATGAATTAAAACTTTCCAGCAAACAATAATTGAAGACCGTCGTAAAAGATTTATGTAAAACAAATCACCAAACCCTTGCAATACACACACATATATGATCTTACTCATTTTACTCATATATTGCAAGTGTAATTGTAACATCCGCACTAAACCAGGTTAGCAACTATGACCTAATCAGTATTTATTAGCAAGTTATAACCTAATCAATGATCACTAACAATTAATCAAGGTGAGTAACAAAGTTCATAAGGAAATTCAAGTCAATTAGAAACAATTTCATCGGTGCGATGAATCGGCAAATTAATTAATCCGATCGATTTGTGATATGATAAATTAATTCAACTAAGTGCATAATTAAATTAAGATTAGTGACACTAATCATGCATTAATACACTTACTTAACATTAATTACGCAAGACTAAAACAATTCACTAAACAAATGCATTCAAAAGTATTTATGAATTTACATAAAAAGGGAAATACAAGAATATAATCTAAATACATTTATACAAAAAAAATGAAAATACATGATAATATCTTAAAAAATCCAGCCATAGCTAGTACATAGAAGAGTTTGACTTCAATTTTATAATACAAAACTCCATACACAATCACAATCACATCTCTTTCTTTCAACTTCACCAAAATATGCACTCAACCTCCATCTTTTACCATCATTTCATCCACTTTTCTTCTCTATAAATAGAGTGTTCTTTTCCTTCATTCCTTCACACCTTTGCAAGAGCAAAACTTCACTTTTTACTCTCTCAAAATCGTCCATAGCCACACACACACAACCAAAGTTGTTTTCTTTCTTTATTCTTAAAGAATTCAAGCTTTTCAAGAGTTTCTTTGGTGCGACTACTTCAAGAACAACTTTTCTATACATTTTCATACTTCTAATACATCAAAGTAAGTAAATACTAACTTATTACTTCTTATATTTATTTTAATACAAGTCTTGCATAATATATATAGTCACCAACAACAACAAGTACATAAAAACTCAAGTTTATAAATCACTAGTTTTGTTTTAAGTTTGATTTCTTCAAATGTGTTTATAAATATATACACACATTATGTAAGTATAAATACTATGAAAATGAGTAATATAAATGTGTTTCATAACCTTTTATACATGTGGTTTTTGAATAAACAATAAGAATCACAAGTTGTTTCAAGTTTATGAATTCCGGATTTTCGGCAGAAATATTACGTCGACTTTGAAAAATCATAACTAATTCATAACTTAACAAAATGAGTTGATTCTTGTTTCAAAAGTTAGATCTATGTCTTAACTAAATATCTGGAGGTTTTTATAAATTAATATGGAGTTTTGGACACCCAAATATTATATGGGAACCCGGAAGTTTAACAGCTCAAAAATGGCAAACATAGGGTTTTTAACGAACCTTTTCCCTAACCTAAACACCTCAAAAAATGACCGTTCTTAACTTGAAAAATTCTTTGTATATAGTAGTTTTATGACTACGAAAAGAAAAGCCCAAATCGTTTTGGAGGTTGGTCACAAACAGCCTCAAAGTAGGCCAAAAAACCTTTAAAAAGCTAGAAGATTATATATATATATATATATATATATATATATATATATATATATATATATAATTGACGTTTTAAGTGGGTTTTATTTATATACTTGTTAAGATGGGTGATTTAAAACATAAAAACCTTTATACATATATATTATCATATATATATGGGAGGTATTAAGTCCCTCATATCTTCTAGACTCGGTTAAACACCTCAAGTCACATATCAAGTCATCAACAAAATCTACGTTTTTACGCTCGTTTTGCCGTGACAATTTACGGTGAGTCTTCATAGCCCCTATTTTCACACTATTATGTTTTGGGGTAGAAATACATGCTACATTTTCATGTGGACACATAAACTGCTTTATATAAGCGTTATGGACACATTTTCATATGGACACATTGTCCCATTAGCCCTCAGATCATGAACCGTTAGTTACATTTTTATATAAGCGGAAATATATTATGGATAGATCTATCGGGATTAATGTCCCACACCAAGGTTGCTTGCTCCAACTGCTAAGGGGTGCATATATATTTAACATTACGGTATTACATTGGGGAATACTTCACAGGGCAACTCATAATTAACTTTCGGTTGCATGATGGTTTTATGTAATGCATAACATAAAACTTATGTTTTATAAACAGTCTCAACTATTGATGTCCATACAAGTCATATTTACGTGTAAACCTATGAACTCACCAACAATTTTGTTGACGTATTTTAGCGTGTATTTTCAGGTAATTAAGGGACGAGCACTGCATCGGAAGTATTCAAAGGCTTTCGTTCATTTTTGAGTCGCATAATTATCAAAAACGCAGAGGTTTATTTGCATCATTTTGTTAATTTAATTATGTATTTAAATCTCTTTAACTTGCGTACTACTCTTCATGTTATTCGGTATTTAAAACAATTTCATATTTTGAAGTTATATTAAGGTATTTTCGAAAACGTCCATATAGTGGTCGTTCACTTGATTATAACCATGCTTCCGCGACGTCATGCTTCGTTGCCAACAGGGGTAACGAGGTGTGACAGTTTAGTATAGAGCCATAGTTATAATGAACTGGGGTAACGGGGTGTGACAAATTAGTATCAGAGCCATATTTATAATGACTATAGTTACACTTAAGTTTCACTGATTTTAGAAAAACATTCCGTAAATAACTAAAGACTATAAAAGGACCTTGATGACATAAACATGTCGAACAACACAATGATCATCCTGTCAGACTCCGAAGATGAGTACACCCCTTTGAGCTCGGAGGTCACAGAGGTATTCACTGAAGAGGAACCCATGGAGGAAGATGAATCCTCTAGCGGATGAGGAGAACCATCCGGAGAGGACCCACCATCACCGGTGGCCCCAACCTACATCCCATACCACCCCGAATCCCATCCCATAAACCATATCATCCACACCCCAACAGCCCACTCATGTTGTTCACACCAAGGAAAATGGTAATGATGTGACAGCGGGAGTCTATCCCGATTCCTGTTCTTCAGCCAAGCCCACCACAGCAGCGACGGGCAGACGCTCGTAGATGGGGCTGGATGCCCGAGACCCTCCAAGAGTGGAGGCGAGAGGAGGGAATCCCTTCCCAGTTCGAGGTCGGAGGACCATCCTCTGAACCAACCCCACCACTGACCCAGGAGCCCGCAGACCATACAGTGCCCCTGCTAGTGGCAAGAGCCACCCAACATGATCTCCAGATCTGGCTACTCAACAAAGACATCGGGGAGATCACTTCGAGGATCGAGCGTGAAGAGACGCAGAATACAAATAACTACTGGGCCAACCTACACGCTCGAACAATCCAGCAAGACAAACTGGAGGAACTCCGTCGGAGACTCGCCGACTGCGAGGAACGCAACGAGGCGCTGAGACAACACCTTAATGCCCTGGAGCAGGGAGAGTCCCCCGTTCACTCCGACACTTAGTTCTTTTTCTGTCATTTTAATTGTAAGAACTATGAATGTATGTGTTTAAGTTAGAATAATGACTTTAAATTTTTTAGGTACCAACCCGACCCCAATGTAAGAAATTATGTAATTAGCCCTTTATTAATGAAAAATTAAGTTTAACTATGCATTGGTGTTTAATGTTGTAGAACTGTATGCCTTAAGAAAATTCGAACCTTTAAGACTCCACTTCTTACACTATGTTCTTTCTTTAAACTTTAAGATAATGCTGCCAAAGAAAGCAATGAGCACAACTGAGATCGAGCAACTCATTGCTCAACGAGTGGCAGCTGCTATAGCCACCTATGAGACCAACTGGAACAGCACTGCAAACGGTGACAGAGGAGCAAGTCGCACAACGCGAGGGTCCGACTCAACCCAAAAAGTGTGTGGTATAAAAGGGTTCTTAAGTGGTAAGCCTCGATACTTCAACGGGACTGAAGGAGCTGTCGGACTGGTTCACTAGTTCGAGAAACTAGAACCTGTCTTCCGCGTCAGTGGATGTATAGAAGATGAGAAAGTTAAGTTTGCTACTCACACTCTTCAGGACGGTGCATTGACTTGCTGGAATTCGTATGCCCAGTCAGTTGGAATCGACACAGCCTATCAACTCGCTTGGACTGTGTTGAAACAGATGATGACCGATGAGTACTGCCCCAGGAATGAACTACAGAAGATGGAATCTGAGTTTTGGAATCTCAAGATGATGGGTACAGATGTTGCCGGATATACTAACCGTTTACACGAGTTAAGCCTACTATGCCCACAAATGGTCACTCCAGAGTACAAGCGTATTGAGCGCTACATTTGGGAACTCGCTCCTCAAATTCAAGGAATGTTACTGCCTCCAACCCCACAACATATCATGGCGCCATTCGGATGGCGAATAGTTTAATGGACCAAGTGGCCAGGAGAGTGGAGGCCAAGGAAGGGGAAACAAAAAGAAAATGGGAAGACAAATCAGGAGAAGGTTCGGCCTCATAGTTCGAGAAACCGAAACCATCAAAGCCTTTGTCGCCGGAGCTGAGCCAAGGAAGGGCTATACCGGCAATAAATCATTGTGTAACCGATGCACCTACCATCACGTAGGTCCTTGCCCAACCCCTTGCGGGAAATGTAAGAAACTTGGTCATCTGACCCAAGATTGTAAGTATAACACCAACGGAAACAATAGCGGCACACAAAGGAGATGCTTCGAAAGTGGGATAGCTAAGCACTTCTTGAAGGACCGTCCAAAGTTAAGGAACGGTGGTGGAGCTCAAGGGAGAGCTTTTGTGTTGGGAGCAGGCGACGCTCCTCAAGACCCCAACGTTGTACCGGGTACATTCCTTCTTAATGATATGTATGCTTATGTGCTGTTTAGTACTTGGGATGATATAAGCTTTATATCTGCTAAGTTTAGTGAACAAATGAATGCCACTCTTTCCCCATTAGACAATGCTAATGCCATGGAATTAGCTGACAGACAGTTGATTGAAGCAAATTGTATAATTAAGGAGTGCACATTAAAATTAGCAGATCATCCCTTTAAGATAGACTTGATGCCTATTGAACTCGGAAGTGTCGACGTAGTTATTGGTATGGATTGGTTGTCAGACAACCATGCCGAAATCCTGTGTGGTAAGAAGGTCGTAAGAATACCACTTAGGAAAAATAAAGTCCTAACAGTCCAAGGAGAAAGAAACAAAATCCTGTGTGGTAAGAAGGTCGTAAGAATACCACTTAGGAAAAATAAAGTCCTAACAGTCCAAGGAGAAAGAAAGAGTCGCTAGTCGAACGTCATCTCTGGTTTAAGAACGCTGAAGTGCCTTTGAAGAGGTTGTCAAGCAGTATTAGTTCAACTAGTGGAAAAAGAGTTAAAGGAGAAGCGACTCGAAGAAATCCCGGTAGTTCGTGACTACACAAAAGTCTTTCTTGAAGACTTGCCTGGGCTTCCACCAGCTAGGCAAGTAGAATTTCGGATTGACTTAGTGCCTGGAGCTGCATCTGTGGCACGAGCACCTTACCGATTGGCACCGTCAGAGCTGCAAGAATTATCCAATCAGCTGCAACAACTGTTGGATAAAGATTCATCCAACCAAGTTCCTCGCCTTGGGGAGCTCCGGTCTTATTTGTAAAGAAGAAGGAATGATCCTTTAGGATGTGCATCGAATACTGAGAGCTGAACAAGTTAACGATCAAAAACCGATACCCTCTGGCCAGAATCGACGACCTGTTCGATCAGCTGCAAGGATCCAGTTACTACTCTAAGATTGATCTGCGATCTGGATATCATCAAGTTAAAGTGCTGGAGGAGGATATTCCAAAAACAGCCTTCAGAACTTGTTATGGACTTTACGAATTTCTGGTGATGCCATTCGGTTTGACCAACGCACCAGCCGTATTCATGGACCTTATGAAATGGGTGTGTAAACCGTACTTGGTCAAGTTCGTGATTGTGTTCATTGTAGGTCCCGAGAGGTTCCCAAAGTATATAGTTATAAGCTGTAGAGGTGGGGTTGAATACAGCAATTTAAAAACTACACACTATTTTCTCAATGTTTGTATGTATTATCAACAATTTGTTAATTACAAACAAGCTTGAATGCGGAATAGTTCAAGCTGAGATGACAGATACAACAGTATGTTTACTAGTCTAAGACAGACTCAAACTAGTTTACAATGAATACACTCACTAAGAAGCACTCACTGTGTTTACAAGACTCAGAGGGACAGCTTATGTAGGACAGCTTAGACACAAAGAAACTGTATTACACAAGCAGGCTTGCATGCATTAAAACACACTTGCACGTTCACTCTTGGGTTTCAGCACTTAGCTTTCTTCACACCTCTTTCTGTCCTTAGAAGCTTCCTTTTATACTCACTTAGAGGATCTAAGAGAAACATCTTCATTGGACGGAATGAAAAAGGAGAAGTCTTGTTGAAAAAGACAACATAACCTTTTCTGCACTTTTCTGAAAAGCAGACTTGTCTTCACATGTGCAGAACTTTTGTCTTTTTACTTTGTCTACTGTTGCATTGCCTTTAACTAATTTAGGAATGTCAACTTTGCGTCTTTCTTCCTTGTAAAGGCCTATTTTGATATAAGAAAAAGGTCTGTCACCCTTTTTCAAATAACCTTTTGTCTTCATGTTACAGAACAGCGTGGGCAGGCTGAGCAGTTCTGTTTTCCACTTTGTCTTCGACTTTGTAAACTGATCTTGTAGTAAAAAACAATACATGATGACTTGGAAACAAATTCCATAAAGTGTTTAGCCTGTTCACAAAGAACAGGTTCTGTTCACAAAGAACAGAACACTTTAAAATTGCCCAAGCTGCTCAACAGTGTAGAGCAGCGTAGACAGTTTATGTCCAGCCTGTTCAGCAGACAGAGCAGCTTGGACAAACTGTCTTAGTTGCAACACATGCAACATATAGAACAGCTTTAGACTGATATTGCAAATCATTTTCAGGTTTCAATAAGGCATGTAACAGGCCTTAAATTCAACCTTCAAATGCATCAACAGGTTTGATTATAAATCTCCCCCTCAGATGTAGAACAGGTTTGACTGAGGCCTTTTTGTGCCTAACAATCTCCCCCTATTTGCAATAACCAGTCCAAGCTGGTCTTATCAAAAATCACTATATATTTTTACAGTACATTTGCTGAAATAAAATTACAACATTACAGTAAAGTAAAAGATCAGTTTATATATACACTGATTCTTGACTACACTAGAACAACACATGTTCTTACAAGAGTACAACTAATGTACTAATGTATTTTACAACTAATGTAAAAACAAAAATTAGAACTTATGTAATAATGTACAACTCATGTACAGGATGTACAACGAATGTACAAGATGTTTGGACTGTTTGAGTTGGGAGCAGATAATGGCAAGCCTGTCCAACTGATGGACAGCTCCCATTCTTCACCTACCCAGATGGTAGATGGACTTCATATCAATGGAGAAGGATCCTGAACCATCCTTTCCAGTTCTTCCCTTGTATCCTCAAGTTCCTCAATTTCACTTCTGATAATCATGAACTTGGGATCATTGAGCTCTCCTCTTTCATAGAAGCCTCTGAGCTGATCCCAGATAGCTGCTCTCCATTTGCTAGACTGCCTGAAAGAAACTGCAAGTCTGAAGGCGGCAAGTTGTCTCAGATCAACTTTGTACAGTTCTGAGGCTCTTTGGAAGCATTTCTTCTGAGTTAGGGGATCTACAAAAAATGCCCCCAGCTCAGGTTCTTCTATAATCTTGCCATCCTCAAACTCTATTCCTTTAGGCAGACTATGATCAACTCCTTTTATTTCAAGGGCATAGTCGCCCTGTTCTATCAGTGTGAGGAGTAGCTCCATCTCTGTATCCTTCTTTGTTCTCCTGGCCTTTATTTTTGGATGTGTCACAAAGACACCTTCACTTATTTCCTTAGATATCAGGCCAAGATTCTTTACTCTTTCCATCAACTTCTTAACATATGCCCTGATCTGTTTAGCAGCTTCAGATTTTGATTCACTCAGGGCAACTGCCAGCTCAATCCACTCCCTATATCCCATTTGAGCTACATCAGTGTGGTCATAAGTTTCCAATTCAGGGCCTGTTGCACCCATCCTTGTTATTTTAAGCTTCCACTGACTGCCTTTCTTTGAAATTGGGACAGCTTTGACAATTGCTTCCTTGGCTAGTCTTCTCTCAGCAACATCATGAAATTTTTTTCTGGCCAAATTGTCAAAGTGGTATTGAGTTCTTGCATGAGGTACTGTTGATTTGGTCACAGAGACCTGAGTACCTTTCTCTACTTCCTTCTCTTTTTCTCTTGCTGATTGCCTGGCAGCTTCCATTATTTTCTTTTGCACCTCCAAGGTAGACATTTTAATTTTCTTTGCTTCTTGGAGGGCAAAGGACTTAGCAGCTTTGGCAGATTCTTCTTCTTTTCTTAATTCCTCCAGAGCTTGAAGCTGTTCTTCCCTAAACTCAAAGTATTTGTGCATAGGGAGGCCCATCTCTTTTGCTCTGGCCTTGTGAAATTGTATTTCTACCTGTTTCTGCTGCATAGGATCCTCAGCTACCTTTTCTTTTCCTTTAGCTGCTGCTTTAGTGACAGCAGCTTCAGGAATTTCTTCTTCTTCTTCTTCTTCTGATAAAATAAGGTGCCTCCTTTTGCTGCTAGGCCTGTCCTCAGGAATGATTTCCTCCCCCTTAGACTGAGCAGGGCTTGGAGAAACAGCCTGAGTAGGCATAGCAGCTTGAGAAGCACCTTCAGCTGCACCTGTTTCAAAAATCTCTGCTGGCTGACCAGTGTGAGTTGCAGACACTGGTATCTCCTTAGGAGAAGAAGTTTTCTCCCCCTTAGACTTAGTCTTCGAGGCAGATGACTTCTCCCTCTTTGAAGGAGACGAAGCAGCGACTTCAACATCTGGTCTGCCTGAAGACACAAAGTCAGCAGGCTTGCCAGCAGGTTTAGAGGGTTTAGGACCAACAAGGCTGTTCACTAAGTAAGCCAAGTTATCCTTCACCTCACTAAGTTGGGAAAGACAGGTCTGAAGAGAAGATGTGTGGGAATCAGCAAGAGAGGTAAGCTTAAGAATATTTTCCCTATCAGACGCTGTGAACAGCAGAGATTGCAGCTGTGCAAGATGAAGTTCTAGTGAATCTCGCACATCAGCAAGGTCTGATGATACAGAGTTGGATAGGGAACCAATGATGGTCTGTAAGCTGGCCAAAGTGGCTGGAAGTGTAGAGTTGCAAGAAGTGAGAAGTGATGACAGCTGTTGAGAGATGGTTGTCATTGAGGACACAGAGTCCTGCTGTATGGAAAGAATAGAAGAGAGAGAGTTGGATACAGTTTGCAGCTGTGCAGTGAGTGCAATCAGCTGTGGAGAGTTGTCAGTTTGGGGAGTGACTGGGAAGGATTCTTTGAACATATCAAAGAAGCCTTTGAGCTGCTCAGACACAGAGTCTGAGATGATGGATGGTAGGGAGTGCATGGTGTGTTCCAAAGAACCAACTTTTTTGGTCAGCAAAGAAAGCTGATCCTTCAAAGGCATGTCTTTGGGAGATGGTGGTGTATGGGTGGATTGTTTGGAGTGGGTAGATGATGATGAGGCTGGTGTTTGAGGATGTGATGGAGAGGGAAGAGGGACTTGGGACAGAAGCTCCATAGCCTGGGCAAAAGTAAGATGGCCCAGGTTGGAGGGATCAAGAGGTCCTTCAGCAGCGGTTGTAGCTGCATCACCAGGAGAAGGGGATGATGTTTGGGGCCTTTCAGATGCTGCTTGTGTTGCAACACTCTCATGAAGACCAGTGGTGGTTCCCTCTGCAGTGCCTTGGTCTAAAGACACCTCATCAT
>JAANYP010005614.1:0-84876 GCA_020465985.1 Centrapalus pauciflorus
TTTTAAGGTTTTTGGAAGAAGATCTTTCAGAAACACATTCTGAGTTATTTTTGTTGATTCTTTCAGCAGTTTTAGCAGTTTTATTACTTTTTGTTGAATCAACAGCTTGAGTGGATAGTTCAATAGCCACAGCTTTGGCTGCCTCTTCTTTCCTCTTTTTAGGAGGACAGATGTCAAAGACAGGGAGCTTGATTGGCTTATGAGCTTCCACAGGTTTGGAAAACTTATTCCCAATTATCTCAGTTTGAGCAATGGCTTTGCCTTTGCCCTACTGAATTGTGATTTATGCTGCCTATCAGCATATTCACTGTGTCTGGTTTTGAAAAGCTTATTCTTATTTAAGACCAGTTTACCACTATGATTTGAAAACTTATTTGAAATCACAGCAGTTTTGTTTTCAACATGAGACTTACCCTTGTTGAAAACAGGCTGCTTACTTTTTGAAAACTTGTTTTCAAAGTGTTTAGCATCAAAAGGATTAACACGCTTTTTACCATCAGCTTTGGACTCAGAACCTGTTTTGTCAACAGGTTTAGCATCCACAGCTTCAGTTTGAACATGTTTTCCTTTCTTTTGCTTGTGTGAGCTAGCAGAGCACTTAGCAGGCTGACTTGGAGAACAAACTCCAACATCAGCTTTTGAGCTGAGTTCACACAAGCTGTCAGTATTTTGAGGCCTGACAAACCTATTTGTTGAGATCAGTTTACCATTCACATTTTGAATGAATGTGTTTGGAAGTTCACCAAGAGTGGATAAATCTTCTTTCAGATTATTGATCTCAACGATGGAAGCTGCTGTGTCAAGATCCCCTCCAAGATAGGCTTGGATTTGTGCAGGAATCTGTTGACTTATACAATGGCTGACTTTTTGTGCAGATTGGCACCAAGAGTCAACTATCTTTTGAAGCTTAGCATGCTTTATATCTGTTTCTCTCTTTTCTTCCAGTAAAATAGAGTTGATGTGTTTTAATTCATCAAGCTCAGTTTCCAACTTATGGAAACTGTCCAGTTTACTAGATTTAGTTTTAAGATCAGTTGTAAGCTTAGAGATTTCAGATAGTAAAGCATCATGCTTCTCAACAGCAGCTTTTAGATCAACAAGCATATATTCAAACATTTTAACTTTTTCTTCAGAACTGTAAGCCATAAAATTTTGTACCTTATACATCATAGTAGGATTCCAGTTCTCTAAGCTGCTGAAAGCTTCAGCTTCAGCCATATCCTGTTTGAAACTGCTTGTTGATGGGACATCAGTGTTGGCCATCAGACATTGATTGTCTTCTTCATCAGACGATGAATCAGATTCCTCCCAATCACAAGTCTCTGCCATAAGTCCCTTTTGGCGGTTGGAACCCACTGAGTTTTCCAACTTCCTCAGCTTAGCCATGGCCATAAGGTACTTAACCCTATAACCATCATCCTTGTTTGTCTTGTATGGTTTGGATGACTGACCAACAGCTTTTGACACACAGTCAGCAGCTATATGACCAGTTTTGCCACATTTGAAACACTCAGCCTTGGATTTATCAAATGCCTTCTTTTTGCCAGCACCTGAACTTCCTTGCAGCATGTTTCTTCCAAACCTTTTCTTGTTGAACCTTTTGACAAGCATAGCTATCATTTGCTCATCATCTTGTTCAGCAAGATCTGCAGTATCTTCTTCATCTGACACCTCCTCCTTGTCATCATCCTGTTGATCAGGTTGGGTGAACACATCACTCAACTGATTTACATGCTGTCTCACATTAGCCACAAAGGCTGCACCTCTTTTGGACATTTCCAAGGCATTTCTCTTTTGTTGCCTTGACTGTTCATCATTCAGTAAGGATCCATACAGATTGACCAGATCCATACTTCTGATAGTACCTGAGTTCCTTAGAATTGTTGAGAAGTAGTTCCACTCTTCAGGTAAAATGTCCAGAAATTTATTCACCAGGGTGAGACTGTCCTTAGTGATCCCAACAGCTTTGAGATCATTCACTAAAGCAGTAAACCTGGTGTAGGTTTCAGTGAGAGTCTCCTTTGGTTTAGCAAAGAAGAGTTCATACTGTCTAACAAGATTGTTGATCCTGTTGTCCAGTGTGATTGTGGGTCCATCATAGACGGTACACAAAGTATCCCACATCTCTTTTGCTGTCTTCATTTTCTCAACCTGTTTGAACACATCATCAGGAAGAGAAATGACCAGGTTGTTCCTGGCCTTTGCATCCAGAGCCACCAGTCTCTTGTCTTCATCAAACCATTGAGCTTTAGCTTTCTCAAAGGTCCTGATTTCAGGAGCAGCTCCTTCAACCGCTGGAGTTATGGTATTAACAGAGGTTGAGGTTGGCACATAGGGACCCTCCATCACTATCTCTGGCAGTTGTACATCCAGATTCTCTAAATAGAGCATCATTCTGCACTTCCAACCAGAGAAGTTTTGATGATTAAATTTTGGAGGTTTGCCCATAGAGCCATTGTCATAGTAAGAAGAACTTGCAGCACTGTTGTCCATGGAAACTTGGGAGAATGAGAGATCTAGAATGACACACACTCTAAACTGCTCTGATACCAGTTGTAGGTCCCGAGAGGTTCCCAAAGAATATAGCTTTAAGCTGTAGAGGGGGGGGTGAATACAGTTAATTAAAAACTACACATTGTTTTCTCAATGTTTGTATGTATTATCAACAATTTGTTAATTACAAACAAGCTTGAATGCGGAATAGTTCAAGCTGAGATGACAGATACAACAGTATGTTTACTAGTCTAAGACGAACTCAAACTAGAATACAATGAATACACTCACTAAGAAGCACTCACTATGTTTACAAGACTTAAGGGAACAACTTATGTAAAACAGCTTAGACACACAGATACTGATTTACACAGAAGGCTTGCATGCATGAAAATCACACTTGCACGTTCACTCTTGGTTTCAGCACTTAGCTTTTCTTCACGCTTCTTTCTGTCCTTAGAAGCTTCCTTTTATACTTAGTCAGAGGATCTAAGAGAAACATCTTCATTGGACGGAATGAAAAGGAGAAGTCTTGTTGAAAAGACAACATAACCTTTTCTGCACTTTTCTGAAAAGCAGACTTGTCTTCACATGTGCAGAACTTTTGTCTTTTTACTTTGTCTACTGTTGCATTGCCTTTAACTAATTTAGGAAGGTCAACTTTGTGTCTTTCTTCCTTGTAAAGGCCTATTTTGATATAAGAAAAAGGTCTGTCACCCTTTTTTAAATAACCTTTTGTCTTCATGTAACAGAACAGCTTGGGCAGGCTGAGCAGTTCTGTTTTCCACTTTGTCTTCGACTTTGTAAACTGATCTTGTAGTCAAAAACAACACATGATGACTTGGAAACGTATTCCATAAAGTGTTTAGCCTGTTCACAAAGAACAGGTTCTGTTCACAAAGAACAGAACACTTTAAAAGTGCCCAAGCTGCTCACCAGTGTAGAGCAGCGTAGACAGTTTATGTCCAGCCTGTTCAGCAGACAGAGCAGCTTGGACAAACTGTCTTAGTTGCAACACATGCAACACATAGAACATCTTATGACTAATATTGCAAATCATTTTCAGGCTTCAATAAGGCATATAACAGGCCTTAAATTCAACCTTCAAATGCATCAACAGGTTTGATTATCAATCTCCCCCTCAGATGTAGAACAGGTTTGACTGAGGCCTTTTTGTGCCTAACATAACAACCATATAAGTTCATATAGAATCAGATTCTTCTATGAAAACAATATAATTTCAAAAGTATAAAAACATGATATTACCTGAAGAACTAGTTGATGAAGATTTTGTGTTTGTGTCACTTGAGTCCTTATCAACTAATCTCTTTCTTTTAGACATTCTAGGTTTAACTTTCTTCTTATCTAGTTCTGCATCCAACAGAGAATTCAATATTACATATCAAAATGCCAGATATTTTGAATAGAATCTATGCATTTGAACCCCTAGAACTAGCTTTTGAAACAAAATTCTATGTACATACAAGAATGATGTGTTCATGCAACATGATCCTACGTAGAATGTTAGTTATAAATTGTCCATTCAGCATATCATACCAGTCTATATGTTCAAGTAATGTTTCAAACTTTAATGTTTTCATTGTATTTATGTGATCAATGAGAACACAGCATCGGACAAAGCATTTACAAATGTATAAAATAACACATTCCAAACCATATGTATCATTGCTTTTTCATACTAGTTACTCAAAATCTTTTAATGTGTATTGAATGCGTATCAAAATGCCAGAGGAATTTTAAATAGAAACTATGCATTTGAACACCTAGAACTAGCTTTTCAAACAAAATTCTATGTACATACAAGAATTATGTGTTCATGCAACATCATCCTACATAGCATGTTAGTTATAAACTGTACATTCAGCATATCATACCAGTCTATATGTTCAAGTAATGTTTCAAACTTTAATGTTTTCAGTGTATTTATGTGATCAATGAGAACACAGCATCGGACAAAGCATTTACAAATGTATAAAAAAACACATTCCAAACTATATGTATCATTGCTTTTTCATACTAGTTACTCAAAATCTTTTAATGTGTATTGAATGCGTATCAAAATGCCAGAGGAATTTTAAATAGAAACTATGCATTTGAACACCTAGAACTAGCTTTTCAAACAAAATTCTATGTACATACAAGAATTATGTGTTCATGCAACATCATCCTACATAGCATGTTAGTTATAAACTGTACATTCAGCATATCATACCAGTCTATATGTTCAAGTAATGTTTCAAACTTTAATGTTTTCAGTGTATTTATGTGATCAATGAGAACACAGTATCGGACAAAGCATTTACAAATGTATAAAAAAACACATTCCAAACTATATGTATCATTGCTTTTTCATACTAGTTACTCAAAATCTTTTAATGTGTATTGAATGCGTATCAAAATCCCAGAGGAATTTTAAATAGAAACTATGCATTTGAACACCTAGAACTAGCTTTTCAAACAAAATTCTATGTACATACAAGAATTATGTGTTCATGCAACATCATCCTACATAGCATGTTAGTTATAAACTGTACATTCAGCATATCATACCAGTCTATATGTTCAAGTAATGTTTCAAACTTAAATGTTTTCAGTGTATTTATGTGATCAATGAGAACACAGTATCGGACAAAGCATTTACAAATGTATAAAAGAACACATTCCAAACCATATGTATCATTGCTTTTTTCATACTAGTTACTCAAAATATTTTCATGTGTATTGAATGCGTATCAAAATGCCAGAGGAATTTTAAATAGAAACTATGCATTTGAACACCTAGAACTAGCTTTTCAAACAAAATTCTATGTACATACAAGAATGATGTGTTCATGCAACATCATCCTACATAGCATGTTAGTTATAAACTGTATATTCAGCATATCAGTGTAAAAGAACACATTCCAAACCATATGTATCATTGTTTTTTCATACTAGTTACTCAAAATATTTTCATGTGTATTTGAATGCATGATATAATTATATATAGCATGTCAGTTATAACATGAGTATTCAACATATCATATTAGTCTAACATTGTAATCGCATATTTATATTTACCTTCGGTTGGTTGAGATTTACCTGCTGTTGGTTGAGGTTGATTTTTGTTACCAGAGAACCTCTTTAAAACTATTCGTACTGGCTTTGAAGGTTTATCTACTGTAGTAGAAGGTTTATCTACTGTAGTAGGAACTTGTTTAACATCTGTTACTGAAAAATAGAATAGGTTAAGCAAAATGCATTGAATATTATATTAAAACATGAAATTCATATAAAATGCTATATTAGGGTTTGAACTTCAGCTTTTTATTTCCTTAACTACTCCATCAATGATATATCGAATATGAGAAATGCTTAAAAAATTATCAATATTGAAGTGTTAGTAACCTTAACAAAATACATAATCCTTTTTTATAAACAGAAATCGTAAAAAAAATAGGTTTAATAACTTACTTTTCTGTTGAATCTGCTTCAAAGTTATATTCTCGTTCGCATCATCAATATTCGACATATTGTGTGGATTTTGCATCAGACAATCACAGAATCGACGCTTTGTTTACGGAATGCAGTTGTTTTCGCAATGCGGTTGAGAGATTTTTGTTGAGAGATTTTGGTGAGAGATGCGATGAAATTGGTAACTGAATTGAAGTGAAAGCAGAGAAGTCGATAATGCCGGTGACAAGATTGATTTGAGTTGTTGAATTACTGTTTTACCCTTGCGCGCCTTTCAATCCTGTGACACGCGCATTTCAGATTTAAATAATTAGCTTTTTATGAAATCATTTGAACCGTGGATCTTAATAAATCAAGGGCTGAGATCGGTTCTATGGTTCTACACCAAATTAAGGTTCTGCGATGATCCCAACCCTATATATATATATATATATATATATATATAAATATATATATATATATATATATATGTGTGTGTGTGTGTGTGTGTGTGTGTGTGTATATGTATATATATCTATATCTATCTATATATATATATATATATATATATATATATATATATATATATATATATGTGTGTGTGTGTATATGATACATTATATATATATATATATATATATATATATATATATATATATATATATATATATATATATATATATATATAAAATATGTATTGTAGCTTTTCGTTCCGGTGTGATATATTTCTATATTTCTACATAGAACTTCGTGTTAAATCGGACTCGATCTATTTGTGTGAAAAACGGGGCTTTATGTAGAAATGTATCGTATTTAATGTAGAAATGTATCGTATTTAAACGAAAACTAAATTACATGTGTCATATGTATAAGAAAAAATATTCATGTATCATATCGGTATACTTTAAAAATTAGGTTGGTATTATACGACCTTAACTATTTATTAACGATAGTTATTTATGCATGGGCATTTTGGGTACTTTGTAAAATATATTATTTTGGCGTTTTTTTTATTAGTTGTACAGTTAATGTGTTTGACATTCTTCCAATTTCAGTTGATCAACAAACTCTCATGTGCTGTGTTTTATTTAATTATTGAACCTTTTAATAACTTGTTAGGTACCTCTCACACCTATATAAGTCATGAAATTCATTAGCATATTTACTCGATTCATACTCCAATCCTAACAATTAAATTATCAATTTTTATTGGATACTCGTAAGCTCAGAAAAAATCGGATGGCTACAAGAAATGTCGAGATTCTCAACATGATGGGGTTTCATCGAGGAGTCGTTTCACGTACAATGGATGACAATGGAGTGGTAAGGATGAAAATCTTGGTCAAGAAGCATGAATTAGCGCAAGTTCTTGAACAAGTTACGAAGAAAAGGGATGATGGTCATCAGAATCATGTTCATATACGACGGTTGTTGAGATCACGAGTGTCAAGGTCGTTAGAACAAAGGTTGAAGGATGTGAAGAGAATGCGAAATTTGAAAAGCAAACACGTGAATGGGGATTGTCGAAGTAATTGGAGGCCAGTCCTTCAGAGCATTCCTGAGTCGGGCGTTTTAACTGTCTGAATTTTGGATACAATTTTTTGAAATAACGAAATTCAATTTTAAGGGTTCTTCAAAATTTTAAGGTGATTTTTATGTGTGTTAGAATATAAATAAGCTATGGCTACACGTGTTTAGAGGAGATTCTTTGAATTTAACATATAATATTATAGTTGTATCGTATTAAAATTTTGTTATAGATGGTTGATATTCAAAACTCACGATCTAATAGTAACCGTGTCTGTGTCTTTTTAGTATAAGAGTGAAGGGTATACCAACCTTTCCAAAAATCATTATTGACACCTCATCGTCACATCAGTTTTTCTCTCTCCACCATTTTCAGTCTAAAACGTTAGAAATACCTATCATTCTATCTCAATATCGTTACCCGACTACCCGTTGAAATTTAAAGAGAGAGAGGAAGAAAAAAGAGCAAGGAGCCGAGAAGGGGGTGAAAGACTAGTCCAAACTAGCAGGCCCAAAAGGGAGGGACGGTGTAGCTACCGTCCTCTGGCTAATTTGGCAAGGCCGCCAAGCCGGCAGGCAAGGTATAACACAAGTCCTAAGGGGTGTAATCAAAGGAAAAAAGAATCCAACTTTAATTGTTAAATCATACCAATTTCTTGACAAATTTAAATCTATTCAAAATGACCTAACGAACCAAACGTCACTTATTTGATTCAATATCAAAGCTGTGTCATTCACGTCAAAGTTTGAAATTTCGACAAATTTATAAGTAAACAAGTTGATATTTTATATAACGGATTAAACGGGGTAAATACTAAAAAATTGAACTAAAATGGAGATGGGTAAACGGGTATAAATAAGTCATTAAAATGTAAATTTGGTAATTCAAAAAAAATTAAATTTCCATTTTACACCTCAATTATGTATTGTATCGTTACTCTTAATGTAATTATATGATTTATATGCTTTAATAATAGTTTTTTTGGGTAAATGAATATATTGGTAAAATATAAAGAATCAACAAAATTATACAACCAACAATATATATTAAAAACTGGCTACAACAGAACAAAAAAGAGTGCTAATGAAAAATAGAACCAAGACCAACCTCTTAACCTCTATTATAAAAACAATACAAATGAACTAGGAGTGAAGACATCGACGAATACAAGCGACCACTGAGCGAACACCTCGATCTGAGAACACACAAGTTAAAAACAACTTAGATATTAAAATTTTCAAACGTACGAACGTAGAATCCAACAGATAGATCCAAGTCTGTAGACCTCTAGTATTGAAAAACTATAAAGTGATCGATAACATGATATATAGAGGACTCACAAGAGTCGCTTTGTGATCGAACTCTAAGCAAATAAAACCACTCATATCAATTAGAAAGAAACACAAGCCAATACTGCATAATGAAGCTGTAAATTAAGCATGAATTGAAGATCTTATCACTAGATCTTGTGTGTGAAAAACCATAATACCAATTAAGTAAATTCTATAAGAACAACATCGTGTCGCTATGACCTTTACAAGGAACAAAATATACTATATATAGTCGCCGGGTCACATTTCTTGTGTATGCAAATTATACTTAACATATATTGATATGTATAAAAGTTCATAAAAAATTGTTTACATACCTCACCTGATCCCACTTATTTTGACATATATAAAAAGTATGTTCGTTTTAATTCGATCTAACCAGTTCATTTTGACGATTCTATAAAAGCCATCAGATGTATATAATGCAACATTATTTTGTACGAGATTTGAATAAGTACGCTAGTATGATAAGTATAATCGAAACCCTACACTTTATAAATAATATAATGAACGTGTTTGAAGTTTTATTTTATATATGCATTTAATTATGTGTCATCTCACATTCTTTCTATCTGTTGAACCACCTTGCATGAGCTGGGCATTTCGCTGTTGGGAATTTGGTTGGTATGGTACACCTTAATTTGTTACGAGTGAACCATATATATAATGCTAAAATAGTTTTGTTTTTTAAATCTTTAATAATTAAATAATATTTATTATTTATTTTATTTTATTTTGTTATACCTAATATTTCAATAATTTTATTAAAGTGATTCGATCAATTTGTTTATAGTCTTCTTCAAGCTCCTCATGCATAATATAAACAATGAATTCTCAAATCTCAAGTCCGTCATTTGATAGAAAAAGGGGAGAAATGTTTTTTACACTTTATTTGTTTATTTTTGGGTATCAATAAAAGAATCAAGAATTGTTTTATTGTTATTTTTTAAGTTCTTACAAAATAAAAGAATCAAAATTGAGGATAAAAAATCACAAAACTCAATTCATTTATTCTTCTTTCCTTTCCTTTCTCTCCTACCAAACGACTTTCATATTGTGATTGGTTTAAACGATTGTATACGATCGATAACATTGTGTTTCCTTACAATCTCTAATTAGTTGGTTCTCGAAGACACATACGATAGCTGTATCATATCATCCACTCAAAGCTAAATACAATGTTATTATATACATGTGCATTTCAAGTATGCACGTACAATAGAGAAGACTGGAAATTCAGACGATATGTTATCTATACTATATATAATAAAAAAATCACTTGGAGTTTCTGGACCATTGGATGGAAAGAAATCAATGGTCCAGATTAATGACAACTCATAATTATTTATGAAATGTCTCTTATACCCTTAATTAAAATCAATACTTATACCTATGCCATTTTTTAATTCATTTTCCAAATTTACTACATTAACTTAATTACATCAAATTTTGATTTTAATTTTTTCATTAATGAATTAATATTTATCTAAAATAAATATGTGTCATTATTATCCTTAATGATCATAGTTAAATTCAAATGGAAAATTTTGAATTTAAATGTAAAAGTTGAGTAAATAAAGTTAAAACTTTTTTTAACTATATTGCTAACAAGATTTAAAATTTAATTGATAAAACTTCAATTGTGAATATGATAAATTTTGATTGTTGATTTTCAGATATTCCATTTTTATATTTTATCATTTTCAAAATATATACACATTCACATAATTGAAGTTTTTCTTTCTTACATTGATATTTCATATTTGAAGTTAATAAAAATAAAAGAAACATTTTTTGCAAACACATATTATCTGTTTTTAATAATACAATATAATAATATTATTTTAATTAATATCAAACAACTAAGTATTTTTTTATCTTTAATTTAACTATCTTTCAATTTTTTTTATTTTAATTATAGATAAATTTTATAATAATTTATTTAAATATAAAAAAATATGTATTTTCTAAATCAGCCCATGTAATACATGGGTTGATTAGCCTATATATTATAATAAAACAAAACAATTCATGTCACATGTCTCTTCTACAATACAAGAAAATTTTATTTTTCTACCTCTTTTTCCAAATTTAACACCTTAAGTTAATTGCATTAAATTTTGACTTTATTTTTTTTATTAATTAATTAGTAATAAATTAGATTTTGTAACATTTAAAATTAATGTTTACCTAAAATAAATATCTATCATTATTATCCATAATAATCATAATTAGATCCAAATGTAATAAATTGAATTAGTTGTAGAAATTATTATTATTATGTATAATAAATGAAAACATCAAATGTCACGTGTCCCCTCTACGTTCACCAAAAAGATAATTACAACTTATAAAAACAAAAGATAAATACAATTTAATATTTTAAAAAAAGATAAATATACTCTATTTTTTAATCTGTAAATAATAAAAAATAAACACAATTATTAGTTTTGTATGTTTTATTTTTACTCATATACATTTTATATAAATAAATTTAATAAAAAAATATCCACGTAATACGTGGGTTATAAACTAGTTAATAGATTAATTAAGAATAATCAATTATCATTAAAAACTAGTTGGGGGGGGGGGGGGGGGGGTTGGTTTTCGATAAAAACCCCTTAATTCCGTGAGAATGTGAGAACCATTTTAAAATACACAAATTTGTACATCAAATGAAAATTTTTAAAAATTAAACTTATAACTTAAAATCATTATTGGTCTTCAATATTAATATATAGGGTAAATTACAAATTTCGTCCCTGTGGTTATAGGAAAAAATTACGGATAAGGTCCTTTTAGAGAAGAAATTACAAATTCAATGTCTGGGTTACCTATTTGTTACGCTTTTAGTCCTTTGACCAACCATTTTTTTAAATATAACCATTTTGCCCTTGACATAATTATAAAAACAGATAATAAACTTTCTTTTTCATAAAATAAAATAATAAAAATCCAAAACCTAAATTGTTTTTCATTTTAATTAGTAAAATAGGATTTCTAAAAAAATCAAAATCTCTCTCTCTCTCTCTCTCTCTCTCTCTCTCTCTCTCTCTCTCTCTCTCTCTCTCTCTCTCTCTCTCTCTCTCTCCCGGAAAATATGGAAATGGATTTCTGGGCTTCAAGGGCTCACTCAGCAAGACACCACCACCACCACCATCACCGCATCCACACTCTTCAATCTGGCCGGCTCAACAACTCCGGTAACTCTTTCTCAACTTTTCTCTACCCCTCCTTCAATTCTGATCGGCAAAATGGGAGAGACTTGATCGACTTTAAGCACAGAAAGAAAGAGAAATAGAAAAAGAGAGAGGTGAAGAAAACTATGCCACCTTGTTTTCAACTCACTAACCTGCTCCTGCTTCGATCTTGAAGGTGAGTATCACTTAAAAAGTAGTCGGAGGAGGAATTGTAGAAAAAAAGTAGTCGGAGGAAGGATCTTTGGTCGGAGAAGATGGTGGTGCCATCGTGGGAGGTGTTAATGGTGAAGTGTGTGATATTAATGCAACTGTGGTTGGACTCACGAATTAAGAGAATAATGATTGTTGTGTGAAGAAAATGGAGGAAAATGATGATGATTGTGGGAAGAAAAAACAGTGCCGCCGGGAAAAAGGACAGCTGCCACTTGTGACAGCTCTGGCAGCGGAGGAGAAGGGTTTGGTGAATGAACGGAGGCTTAGGGGTGTAAGACGACGGCCGTGGGGGCGGTGGTCGGCGGAGATTCGTGATCCGATACGGCGAATAAGACTTTGGTTGGGTACTTACGATACGGCTGAGGAGGCGGCGTTGGTTTACGATCGGAGAGCGATTGAATTACGGGGGTCGCAAGCGTTGACGAATTTTCTACAACCACCGCCACCGACGCCACCACCAGTGGTCCCGGAAAACAGCCGATTGTCAGTCTCCGAACAAGATTCCGGGAAGGAGTCACCTGATCTTTATGATTATTGAGAAATCATATTTTAATAACTAAAAAGAAAAACAAAAATTGGTTTTGAACTTTTATTATTTAATTTTATGAAAAAGAAAGTTCATTACCTATTTTTATAATACTCTCAAGGGTAAAATGATCATTTAAATAATAATGACCGGTCAAAGGACCAAAACCGTAACAAAATGTTAACCACAGACATTGAATTTGTAATTTTTTCTATAGAAGGACCTTATCCATAATTTCTCTATAACCACAGGGACGAAATTTGTAATTTACCCTAATATATATCATAATCTAACATTAAAATTTAACTTAAAATTTAAATTCATTATATTATACACTAAATACACAAATTTAAACATTAAATGCACAAATTTGGTCAAATACATAAAACCTTACATAAAGTGGACAAATTTATCATGAAAAACATTTACATGAAATGCATACATTTATCAAATGTATAAATTTTAGCATCAAATACATAATTTTATACATCAAATGCACAAATTTTAAAGTGATTCTCACGGAATTGAGGGGTTTGTACAGGAACATAATCCTATATATATATATATATATATATATATATATATATATATATATATATATATATATATATGTAGAGGGGGTTCAATGGAAAACCACAATGAACCTGAAAACTTGTGAAAACCGCACTGCACCACCACAAATGCATCGGATTCCCTGTGTGATGCATCAAATTTCCCGCGTGATGCATCAAAATCCCGCGTGATGCATCACATTATTTACGATCATGTCACCACGTTTTTCATGAAATGCACCAAATCGGACAGTATGTATAGGTTTCTCTAGTTTTCAGGTGCATAGTGGTTTTCCATTGAACTCACCCCTATATATATATATATATATATATATATATATATATATATATATATATATATATATATATATATATATATATATATATATATATATATATATATATATATATATATATACACACACACACATAGAATAGAAAACTTAAATAATCAAGTCAAACCAATTACAAGTTAATGAGTTGTCTCAAATCAATCAATGTGTAGCAATCCCTCATTGACCATATGTTTTAGGCTTCTTTCGTTAAACACATGACTAGCTGCAAATCAAGACTAACTAAACAAAACTTGCATATAAAAAAAGGGTCTTTCAAATATGATTTCATTTAAAAACTTCAATAGTTAAACATAAACTAAGGTAAATAGGCCGTATATGTCAATTCCCCGGGTAGCATTTCGTCTGTGATAATTCAATTATCACGAAACCACCAAACTGTGTTGGATAAAAAGTATGTTGGATTTATAGGTTATGGTGGCCTGGATAGCCAGCATTCGGTAGCTAAAACATTTTGGTTCTTTAACATCTCGTTTAGCTTGTAGAATGAAATTCGAATGAGCTAGAGTTTAAATTTAAAACACTTGAATGTTTAGTAGAGTGTGATAGGATATGTTGTATGTTTGACTAGTGGTATGTGTGTATTATGAATGATGAAGTCTAAATTGTTTTGCAAATAATAAAGAATTACAAAATCCTTTAAAATAGAGTTTGAATGAATTTACATAAATATTAGTTCATTCTGTTTGTCCTCTAAATGTCCATATACACGTCCTAATTAAGTTAGTCATACTAGAAGGGTTTTGACACATTTAGAATTTCGTAGTAAGAAATACAATAAATTGGCAAGCAAGTTTCAAGGAATTATAGTTATCCAAGGAAGTGGGAAGCTAATTTGAATGGTTTGAATACATCTTGTTCAGTTGATGATGATGCTATTTTTTTTTCCCATTTTTATGTGGTGGTTCCGGCTCTTCATCGTATTCATCTTCTGGAATACCCAAAAATTGTTGCATCCGACGATGATGTTCCAACATTTATTGAATCCGACAACGTTTTTGATCTTTTACGTTGGGGTTAGACAAACTCATTCAAGACTAGAACGTTGTTCCAGTTTGGATGTCGGCGAACACATTCCATGGCAAGTCGTGTAGAAATGACCTGTTTTTGTTGGTTTACTTGAATTGTTCTTGCGTCTTCCTCAAAATGTCGTATTCACTCTCGCCGGACCATCGGTTGTTCCAGCTGTTGTTGAAGAAACCATTGAACTTTTTGTATTTTTGGTTCATATCCTTCCATTTTAAGTTCAATTGATGGACGTTGTGAGCGTCTTCCAAAATTCTCCACAGCTCGCGTCCGAAAGTCGTAACGTTTTTTGTATTTGTGCCAATCATTGTATCCTCAAAAAGTATCAGCCCATGTTTCTGTCAACGATTTTTCTTCTAGGGATAAACATTTCGTTGGGCTTGCCGAACCTTTTTTGAAACCGGTAATGGTGTCGGTTCATCGTCGTCGTCATCAGATTCTTCTTGTGTCTATGAATTGGCTTTGACGTCATCGTCATCAAATTGTGGTTCATAGTAACCACCTACAAATGTGTTGAAATCTTCATTTAAATTGTCTGACGAGAATGGTTGAAAAAAACTTTGTAAGAATTGTTGTGAAGATTGCTGGGTTTGTGGTACGTATGAATTTTGTTGTGAAGATTGTGAGTTTTGTGGAATGGGTGATGAAAATGGTTCTTTGAACAAATGTTGAAAATATGGTACGTAAATTCGGTCGAAAATTTTGTCGTTGCGACTTGCGATGGACGAAATGGGAAGCAGTTTAAGGATCGGTATTATTGCGTTAATGGCTCGAGGCGGGTTGTTTGCAGGTATTTCAATTCATTTTTTTTATATAAAATGAGTTTGATTTTGATGTGTTGAGAGATTTTGAAAAGAATTGAAAGATGAGATAAATATGAGAGATTGACTTGGTGTGAATAAGAAGAATGTGGACGGATGTATTTATAGGGAGAAAAAAAGAAAAAGAAATACATTTATAAATATAAACGGTCATATAACTGTTTTTTAGATAGAAAGGAAGAAGAAGGTGGTTGGAGGACAGGAGGGCCATTGGAGGAGTGAATGGCGGGGCGGCTGGGGGATGAGGGTGGGGGCGGTGTTTCCACCGGGATAGGTTGAGGTGGCAAGGCCGATGTATGCCTACTACTCTAACCATTTTATGATTGTAGTAGGACGGTAGATAGAATAGTTTTAGTTTGGTAAATTTACAAAACATGTAAAAAAAGTAAGGTAAATTATAATTTTCGTCCATATGGTTATATATAAATTATGGTTTGTGTACTTTTTACGTTAAAATTTCAATTATAGTACCTATGGTTGACATTTTGTCATGCTTTTACCATCTTATTTTATATGACCATTTTATCATTTTATTTAATATGTTGTATTTTTTATTAAATACTATAGTAATTTATCTTATAAAAATATTTTTATCTTTTCTTACTATTCAATTCTAAAAAATATAACTATTCATATATTTTAGAGTTAATTGCATAGATGGTCTTTTAACTATCCCCAAATTGCAGTTATCGTCATTTTCCAAAAAGGTTGCAATTTGAGTGTTTTATGTACCAAAAAGTTGCAATTAAGGTCCTTTCTAACAGAATCCGTTAAATGTCTCCGTTAAGTCAAGGGCATTTTCGTCTTTTTAAAGATAAAGGACCTTTTTTGCAATTTTATCTTATTATTTGCATCATCATCATCATCATCATCATCATCATCATCATCATCATCATCATCATCATCATCATCATCATCATCATCATCATCATCATTACTAAACTAACATAAAAAACAACCCACAACAACCAAGAATAGAAATTTACCTTCCTAAACCCTAAAATACAACCAACAGCCACCACCACAGTCTCAAAGATCCGTCGCCACCACCATCATCTCAAAGCTCCGTCACCACCACCACCATCTCATAGCTCCGTCGCCGCCACCACCACGTAAAGCGAAGCCGTCGCCTCCCCTTCCTAGTATGCTCCGCCCCTGCCCGTGAAGCCAAGTCGTCGCCTCCCCCTTCTTAGTATGCTCCCCCGCCGCCCGTGAAGCCTAGTCGTCGTCTCCCCCTTCCTATTACGCTCTGTCGCCGCCACCTCCATTATCTGCTCCGCCGCCGCCTGTGAGATGGTGGTGGTGGCTCTACCGGCCGCTCAACCTTATCTGCTCCACCGGCCGCTCTACCGCCTCCACCACTGCTTTCATGGTTTTACGTCTCCACCAAGTAAGGTTTTCCAGGGTTCTTGAATAAGGTTTGGATTTCAATTCTTTTGTTTGGTGTTCTTGAAATTGGAACCTTCTTATGAGTTCTTGAATCTGGGTAGGGTTTCGATTATAAGGTTTTATCAAACCGAAACCTTCATTTTATGTTCTTAAATCTGGTTTGGGTTTCGATTTCATGGTTTACTCAAATCTGGTTTTGGTTTGATTTCAGATTTCGTTGTTTTACTTAAATCTGGTTTGGATTTAGATTTTCAGATTTCGTTGTTTTGTTGTTGAATCGATTTTTGGGTTTGTTTTGTTTTGGTGTTGAATCGATTTAGGGTTTTCATTTTTAGATTCGTTATCTCTCTCTCTCTCTCTCTCTCTCTCTCTCTCTCTCTCTCCCTCTCTCTCTCAGTTAGTGTTTATGTTCTTTGTATCAGATTGATTTTGTTTTCAATATGTTTGGTTTTGTTCTATCTTGAAATCGAATGGGAATCGGTTCTTGTTTCTTGGTTCAACAGTGGTGGCCGGTGTTCAATGGTGGTGGTTGGTGGTAGTAACACGTACGTTTGACGATAGTGGTCGGTGTTCAATGGTGGTAGCCGATGGTGGTTCCCTGAAGAACGAATGAACATCTTGAATGGCTGAGTAATACCTTCAATATGTTTTTAGTAGATATTCATAAATAATTAAGTAAAAACATATTAACTCATAATTATGAATAAATTTGATTAAAAAAATCATAATAAATACCAATAAACATAATAATAATGCAAATAATAAGAAAAATTGCAAAAAAGGTCCTTTATCTTTAAAAAGACTAAAATGTTCTTCTTAACAGAGACATTTAACGGATTCTGTTAGAAAGGACCGTAATTGCAACTTTTTGGTACATAAAACACCCAAATTGCAACGTTTTTGAAAAAAGGTCGATAACTGCAATTTGGGGATAGTTAAAGGATCAATTATGCAATTAACTCTATATTTTATTTATTATCTTATGTCTTTGATATATATTACGTCATACAAATACTTATGTATCTATTTAATTTATACATATATGTTTAAGTCGTATGTTTTGATTTAATTATATTATTAAAACAATACGTTTTGATTTACATTTTTTTAAAATATATAAGCGCTTGTAATAATTAATAGAAATACAACATGTTAAAATTATTTTTATATGACGATGATGATGAAATAATTAAAGTAAATTTAAATTGATTTAAAGTCTAATAATAATAATAAAGTAAAAATACTAAACAAATAATAAAAGAATAAAGACCAATTAAAAATAAAAATATTAATTTGATTAGAGACTAAAAGTGAAACAAATAAAAGGAAAAAATGGTTATTTAGAAACGGTTAAAAAGATTAAAAGCATGAAAAATGTCAACCATAAATAGGTATGACAATGGAACAAGACGGGACATGGATCTCAATTTCCATCATCATATTTGCTTCTTAATTCTCTCTTCCATCCCCATCGTGGAATGAATTTATATCCTCATACCCGTCCCAATTGGGGATCGGTAAATCCCATCGAAGAATTGAGTTTTTCAACCTCCTAAATAAACTCTGACAATTCGATTCAAACATATTTGAGCTATTTATAAATTTATAATAAAGCTTGATAGATATTAAATTTAGATCTTGTGGATCTATTTTGTAATAATTATTTAGATAATATTTAGTCTTGTAATTTATTTCTTAGTTAGTTTATTTTGTATGAAAAGTTCAATGGCCAAATGTGTCACACTTTGAAACTTAATTAAATGACCCTATGTATAGGTGTCTAGGGTTTTGGAAAAAGATACGATTGACAATTTATGAGAATTGATTTCCTTGGTCCAGCCGCCACTTTTATTCTCTCAAAACATTCTCTTTGTTTTTTAATCATTTCACAATTATTGGGTGCATATTCATCTTGTGAGAGTTTATAGAACATTAATGTGCTGATATAATCTGGGAATCTACAACAACAATTGGTATCAGAGCTCAAAAAGGTGGATTTCAACTGCAAAAATAGGATTCTGCTGTTGTCTTCGAGCTGTTCTCCATCGTGTTCTTCACAAAACCGCCGGTTTGATATTCATTTTCTCCAATATTCTACTGTTTTTGTGATGTTCTTTTCATATGATCATCATATTATGTAACAACCTAACTTTTGTCGATCGTGTAATGTGTGATTTGAGACAATAATATAATTTTATTATATTATTTATGTTGCAAATTAATTGAGTAAATTTGATTTTAAATTATATTTATGATATAATTAAAATGAGTAAAATAAAAGAGATGTAAAATACAAAAATAGAAGTGGGTTAAATGTAAATGAAGTATATAAACCTCAAAAATGATCATTTAAGATCATTTAACACAAAATTCTCTCTCTCTCTCTACTCTCTCTCTAACTCTCGGACATCACCAAAATTCTACCAAGGAATCAAAAAAAAGTTTGCTCAATTAAGAGACGAATTAAAGACAAAGAAGTTACAATAATCATCAAGGATCATCATTTAACAAGAATTCAAGGTAACATTTTAGTTTGATTCGAAATTTAGAGAGTTTGTTTCGGTTTTGTTATAAACCGAAACCAAAGAATTTAAATTATGAAAATCTTAAGTTGCATGTTTAAAATTTGTAAAGATTAAGATGAATTTAAGTTAATAGATGCTAAAGAAACAAAGATTTTGGTTCGAATCATCCAAAATATGATGAAATCGGAATTTTTGATGAAAATATGTTCTTGGCAAAAATATCATATTTTTGGATGATCTTGATCTAATTAGTGTGTTTATGATAGGGAAAAATGTATAAAATCAACCCAAATATGATAATAAATCATAATATTAAGTTGCATGTTACTAAAAATGAGTTTTGTGAAATATTTGATAAAATCCGTATGAAGATATTCAAGAAAACCAAGAACAGTTTCTGGAAAAATAACAAGTGTAGGATCCGAATTCGGATGACCCGAATTCGGATGGTGTCCCACTTCGGACCCTGAATTCGGATAAGGCCACTTCGGTTCCCATACTTCGGATAATAAAATTGTTGTTTTGTTAAGTAATGGTCCGAACTCGGAAGATCCGAGTTCGGATGGTACCAATTCGGATGGATTGTTTCGGATGGACTGTTTCGGATGATTTGGTCCGGATTGTTTGGTCCGAATTCGATTTCTATTTCGGATGAACCAATCCGGATGCTCATTTCGGTTAGATCCGAATCCGGACGATCCGAAATTGGATATCCTATTTTGATATTTTAACAAAATTAAAGAGAAATGAATCAAATGATTAACAGAGTTATCAGTTATCAGAATCAGATAAAATAAAGATTTTTAAAGATAAAAGATGAAGATAAAGATTATGAAAAGACATGAAATTGACATGATTTGACAATGATAATTCTGGACAGGTTCAGTGAAATTCTGAACATAGACACAAAGATTTATAAAGATTAAAGCGGGTCAAAGACTTGATTATACAAGAAGACAGACTGACAAAGATAAAATCCTGAGATAACTCAGGTGGCAGATTCATATCTGTTTGACAAAAGACCAGACCAGTGAGTTATAGATATTCAGATTGAACATGCATAAGATCCGGTTGAGATATATTGCTGCTGTTAGATTTATTGACATTCACTTTATCAGCTGGAATGAGACCTGTGCACACCATGGATGGGTGTTGCCCAGTGGATCATGATAGCTATTTGATTATCTTTTCATATTGCATTTAATATTGCTTCAGACTTTGCTTTATGATTCATTGCTATCATGACTTCTAAGACATATGCTTCCATCATTGATCAGACATTTGATAGATTGATTCAGCTTGACTAGCCCTTATGGTCTATTGTTCTTGACCCGGCTATTTCACCAGTTCTTATGAATTGGTTATGACCTCCGATGTTCCGCCATATTGACTTACTGGTAGCTAGCCCAGTATGTGGCTGATCCCCACGATTTAAGCGTGAGTGTGGCCTGAACATCATCCGATCTTATGATACTATATCTCAATCATGAGGGCTGTAGCGGCAGCCAAGACATATCACGCTAAGACTAATGACTCCGCTTGACACGCATGTTGATATTGAAAATCTATAAACTCACTAAGCTTTGCTTACAGATGTTGCATTAATATTTTACAGGAAAAGCCAAAGGAAAATCACCTGCAGGACCTAGTACTTAGGTCATTCAAGATCCAAGTTTTGAAGCTTTCTTAGACCACTACTCAACATACTTTCTGGTACTGATTGGAAGACAGCAAATGTGGTGGTTTTGGGTAGTCTTGATGTGACTTATGATGTTATGACTAGATTAGATGTTACCCTTTTATAACTTTCTTTTGAAATATGTAAACTTAAATCCTAATCTGTAATGTACGTGTAATTTTATTTTTCTGCAATTTAATTACCCTATCTTAGTATGATTGATATTGTATTGTATGAATTGGGACCTAGACTTTGAGGACTGCCCCGTAAGGGAAGGTCTTCACAGGATGGTATCAGAGCCCATAGTTTGAGTGAATCAAGTATTACGTGAGTATACTTGGTCTCAAACTGAAGCAATACATATGTATCAATCATTTAGGTGGTTTGAACTGAGATAGGATGTACAGACTGTTAGGATGGGAAAAAGGGTACATAGATCTAAGTCTATAAACTGATAGTTAAATGCTTGTAATTTTCAGTAGAAGATGTCAGGATCAGGATCAGGTGATATTCCCAGCAACATGAACCCACAACAAATGTTTGAAATGATGCGACAACTTCTAGCCCAACACTCAGAACAACAAAACAAAATAATGCAAGAACAGTTTCAGGCCAGAGATGAGGCCGAAGCTAAAAGACGTGAAGAAAAGAAAAATAAGAGAAAAGAAAAGCAAGTCCAGACTAATGAATCTGATTCTGATAAATCTAATCCAGAAACCCAAATTGCTCAGCCAAAAGGCTGCAAATTTAAAGATTTCAAAGCTAGCGGTGCTTTGAATTTTGAAGGAACAGTTAATCCAATTCAAGCGATGGATTGGATCAGTCATACCGAAGAGATCTTTAGAATCTCTGACTGTTTAGATTCCAAGAAAGTAAGTTATGCGTCTGCACTATTTGTGGGAGCTGCCCGTGCCTGGTGGAAAACTCAGAGGAGTATCTATGGTGAAGAAATAATTCAGACTCTAGAGTGGAACCAGTTTCTTGATATGTTCAATGCGAAGTACTGCCCGATCGATCAACAAGATAAGATGGAAGTACAACTGATGCAGCTGACTCAGGGGACGAAGACAGTTGACGAATACGAACACGAGTTTTCACGACTATGCGGTTACTCCTCATACCAAGTAGCTACCGAAGAAAGAAAGATGAATAGATTTCGTGTAGGACTCAATCCCAGATACAGACATCCGATGTGCGCTATCAAATACAAGAGTTATTTGGAAATGGTAGAAGCAGCCAGACAGATTGAGAGAGGATATCTAGAGTACGGCGATCAGCTATACGCTCCAACGACTAACCCAATGAATCCGTCTCCTCCAAAGAAACAAAGATTTGGTAGATTTTTCAAGCCAAATAAGTCGCAATCTCAGCAATCCCATCAGCATAGTTCACAGCAGAAAGCACAAGTTTACTCCCTCACGAACGAACCACGATTCTGCAAGCGATGCAGAAGATCACACATGGGACTGTGCAATCCAGATGATGTTACTTGCTTTGCGTGCAATATGATCGGTCACAGTAGTGAAGAATGTCCACAGCAGGGACGTGGATGCGCAAAATGTGGAAAAAGGGGACACTTTATGTATCAGTGTCGTAACGGGTCGCGTTATCAGTCTCAGTCATCAGTTGGAGGGTCTACAGTTAAGAGTTCTGCTGCAACGCCGACTGCAAAGACTCGAGCTTTTCAAATAACAGCCGAGGAAGCAAAAGAAACGCCTGATGTAGTTACGGGTATGTTTTTACTTAACTCCATTCCTGCCCGAGTATTATTTGATTCCGGCGCGAGTCGTTCTTTCATATCAACATCTTTTCCACAAAGATTACATAAGTCTCCATCAAAGCTTTCTGTGATATTAGACATTGAGACAGCTAGTAACAATTTTGTTATGGCTGATTCTGTTTACCGAAATTGCACACTACTTATTGGTAACATCGTATTCAATCTCGATCTCATTCCTATTCCGTTAAAAGAATTCGACGTTATCATCGGCATGGACTGGTTAATGAACAACGAGGCTACAATTATCTGCAACCGTCGGATCATCAGAATCAAGTCTTCAGACGGTCGAGTATTGGAGATCAAGGGTGAGAAGCGTAAAGGTGCACACTGCTTTATTTCTATAGAGAAAGCTTATAAATATTTATCTAAGGGTCGTGAATCCTATCTGTGCTACGCTCAATCTGAATCCAACTCTGAAAAGAAATCTCTGTCCGATATTCCAATTGTCTGCGAATTTCCAGACGTCTTTCCTGATGACATTTCCGGAGTGCCACCGGAACGTCAAGTCGAGTTCAGTATTGACTTGGTTCCTGGTGCGGCTCCTATTGCAAAAGCTCCTTACAGACTTGCACCTGCAGAAATGCAGGAAATGTCAAAGCAACTGCAAGAACTGTTAGGGAAGGGGTTTATCCGACCGAGTTCTTCTCCGTGGGGTGCACCTGTTCTATTTGTTAAAAAGAAAAACGGAACCTTCCGTATGTGCATCGACTACCGCGAATTGAACAAAGTCACAATAAAGAATAAATATCCTCTACCCAGGATCGATGATCTGTTTGATCAGCTACAAGGAGCCAGCTACTTCTTGAAAATTGATCTTCGTTCTGGGTATCATCAATTAAAAGTCAGGGATGAAGATATTCCGAAGACAGCCTTCCGTACAAGATACGGTCATTACGAATTTCTCGTGATGCCGTTTGGCTTGACAAATGCACCAACGGCGTTCATGGACCTCATGAATCGCGTGTGCAGACCAATGTTGGATAAATCAGTTATCGTATTCATAGACGATATTTTGATTTACTCCAAAACGGAGGCTGATCATTCTATTCATCTGCGGCAATTGCTAGAGTTACTAAGAAAAGAAAGACTCTACGCAAAGTTTTCTAAATGCGAGTTTTGGCTCAGACAGGTATAATTTCTATTATATATGTCTTGAGTTATTTTCTAAATATTCCCTGATTTACATCAAAACTTGAACTTCTATTTTGATTCTTATAGATTCAATTCCTTGGCCATGTTGTTTCTGGCGAAGGGATTTCCGTTGATCCGTCTAAAGTCGAGGCCGTTCAGAAATGGCAAACGCCTCGCAATGCCTCAGAAATAAGAAGTTTCCTCGGATTGGCTGGTTACTACCGGCGATTCATAAAGGACTTCTCGAAGATTGCTGTACCTCTAACGATGCTAACACGAAAGAATACTCCTTTCGTTTGGTCTGATAAACAGCAAGAGGCATTTGACATTCTGAAACAGAAACTTATCCAAGCGCCGATCCTAGCCTTGCCAGAAGGAAATGACGATTTCGTCGTTTACAGCGACGCATCTGGTACTGGCTTAGGATGTGTTCTCATGCAAAGAGGAAAGGTTATTGCCTACGCTTCAAGGCAATTAAAAGACTACGAGAAAAGTGCACCGACTCATGATTTTGAGTTGGCTGCCGTTACCTTTGCACTGAAGATCTGGCGTCACTATCTTTATGGGACTCGGTGTCAGCTCTACACCGATCACAAGAGTCTCAAACATCTTTTTACTCAGAAGGATCTAAATATGAAACAGCGTCGGTCCTTGGAGCTTATTAAAGACTATGATTGCGAGATCCTATATCATCCCGGCAAAGCTAATGTTGTCGCGGATGCTTTAAGTAGGAAAGTTTATCCTGAAAAGTGCTGTTATGCCCTGACACTTGTATTATTCTCTTCTGATCTTATTGAAGACATCAGAGTTGCTCAAACTGAAGCACTGAAAGAAGAGAATATTGATTCTGAAAATCTTAAAGGGCAATTACAATTTCTAACTCTGAATCATTTGGGACTTCACTGTCTCAAGGGAAACCGAATCTGGGTTCCTAAATATGACTCTATTCGCAGCACTCTTCTATCAGAAGCCCATCAGTCCAAATTATCTGTTCATCCTGGCAGCTCAAAGATGTATTATGATCTGAAATTTGATTACTGGTGGCCAGGAATGAAGAAAGACATCGGTAAATGTGTTGAAAGCTGCAGAGTATGTCAGATGGTCAAGGCAGAGCATCAGAAGCCCTTCGGGGATATGCAACCACTGCCAGTTCCTGAATGGAAGTGGGAGCATATAACAATGGACTGCAGAGTATGTCGATCGTGTAATGTGTGATTTGAGACAATAATATAATTTTATTATATTATTTATGTTGCAAATTAATTGAGTAAATTTGATTTTAAATTATATTTATGATATAATTAAAATGAGTAAAATAAAAGAGATGTAAAATACAAAAATAGAAGTGGGTTAAATGTAAATGAAGTATATAAACCTCAAAAATGATCATTTAAGATCATTTAACACAAAATTCTCTCTCTCTCTCTCTCTACTCTCTCTCTAACTCTCGGACATCACCAAAATTCTACCAAGGAATCAAAAAAAAAATTTGCTCAATTAAGAGACGAATTAAAGACAAAGAAGTTACAATAATCATCAAGGATCATCATTTAACAAGAATTCAAGGTAACATTTTAGTTTGATTCGAAATTTAGAGAGTTTGTTTCGGTTTTGTTATAAACCGAAACCAAAGAATTTAAATTATGAAAATCTTAAGTTGCATGTTTAAAATTTGTAAAAATTTGTAAAGATGTTGCATTAATATTTTACAGGAAAAGCCAAAGGAAAATCACCTGCAGGACCTAATACTTAGGTCATTCAAGATCCAAGTTTTGAAGCTTTCTTAGACCACTACTCAACATACTTTCTGGTACTGATTGGAAGACAGCAAATGTGGTGGTTTTGGGTAGTCTTGATGTGACTTATGATGTTATGACTAGATTAGATGTTACCCTTTTATAACTTTCTTTTGAAATATGTAAACTTAAATCCTAATCTGTAATGTACGTGTAATTTTATTTTTCCGCAATTTAATTACCCTATCTTAGTATGATTGATATTGTATTGTATGAATTGGGACCTAGACTTTGAGGACTGCCCCGTAAGGGAAGGTCTTCACATATTATCATTCCCCACTGATTTAGAGCTTCCTAGTTCCATCTTAACATCATATTGATCACATAATCGGTTGTTTAAAACTCTTGAAAAAAATGAGTTTTCTTGCTATTTTGATCCGTTTTTTAAGATTTTTTAAGTGTTTTGGTATATTTTAAAGGCTAAATATTAAGTGTTTAAAATAATTTTCCAGTCATTTAGAAACAATTTTAGGCCAAAAATCTACTAGTTTTAAGTCTGGATTGTTACTGAAAAATTTCCTATCTGCTGTATTTCGGATCACTTCGGACCCAGTACTATTGCTTTTCGGACCGTAATTCGGACCATACTTCGGTCCATTTCGGACCATACTTCGGTCCATTTCGGACCATCCTTAAGTGTAATTCGGACCAAATCTTGCCCAATTCGGACCCCACTTCGGTCCCATCCGAAGTTCAAATCAGGCAATTTTGACTCACTTAATTTGACTTGTGCTTTAATTTGAAATTCCATTTCGGACCAACCGAATCCGGACCCTCCGAATTCGGTGTTCCCTTCTGGAAATTTTCCCAAGTGTTCAATTCGGACTCAGTACTGTTCATCCGAATTCGGTTTTCTGTTTTTGGTTCATCCAAATTCATATTTCAGCTAGTTGTCACTGTTCACCCGAATCCGGACCATCCGAATTCGGTTCATCCATCCATCGGTCAGCCAAGTCTTGGTCCATCCGAACCAACTGTTCACTCGAATTCGGTCCCTGTCCGAACCCACTGTTCACCCGAATTCGGTTACATCCGAAATTCGTACTTGATCCGAATCAGTACCATCTAAAATACTATTCATCCGCAGTTAAGTTCATCTGATTCAAGTTTCCACCTTCAAGATCTTATTCTTCTATATCAGCACCTCATATCATGTCTCGTGAAGCTCTTGTCCTCGGATCCGAGAATAGACCACCTGTGCTGTATCCCGATAAGTATGAGCAATGGAAGTCCCGGTTCCTAAAGTTTGTCGGTATGCAACCCAATGGAAGCCTTATGCTTCAATCCATCTCTGAGGGCCCTGTTATCTACTATCGGGAAATAGCTGCTAGACCCGAGGCTGACCCCCCTTTACTCGCATCAAAAGTTGAAAGGGAACCTGCCAATGATGCCGAGCGAGACAGGCAGCATGCAGACAAGAGGGTCGAATATCTGATCTACCAAGCCCTCCCCACTGATATCTTAGTCGGAGTAGACAGCAAATGTCTGCTAAAGAAATGTGGGATGAGTTAGAAGTTCAAATGCTGGGGGCAGATCTAGATGACCGTGCAAAAATTGAGGAAGCGAAGGCTAAGTTCACTGAATTTAAGGCCAAAGACGGGGAGTCGCTACAGGCCACATTTACTAGATTCTGTGTAGTTCTAAATGAGCTAAACAAACTGCACATCAAAAAGGACAAGGATGACATAAACATCCAGTTCTTTTCAGCCTTAGCACCCGAGTGGCAAATTACATGCCGAGCCACACGACGCGTATTGAACATTCCCGAAGTCTCCATGAATGTGGTGTTTAAAGAGCTGAAAAAGTATCAAGGTGATGTGGACCAACAGAAACATATGGCAAATCAACTCGCATCCTTGTTGCTATCTGCCAACACCGGCATCAAACCCAATGATTCCCTGGCCTTGATCTCAAACAAGACCATTCCCACAGCATCTTATGCTCAAGGTTCCTCTTCTTCCCAGTGCCGATATGCTTCTCCTCCGCATGAGATAATGGATGAGGAAGAAGCAGCGATTCAGGAACAGATAGCCTTATGGACAAATCGTCTCCAACAATGACGTTTTTTCAACAAGACTAATAATCAGCTCCGCTACGACACTGGTCCGCGGCGGTACTGGATGAAAGAAGAGATGAAAGACGAGATGATTATCGTAGGGACGACTATCGCAGGGATGACAGGGATGATCGAAGATACGACGATCGAAGGGACTATCGGGATGATTGCCGTTATGAAAGGCGAGACGATAGGCGAGATGATCGTAGGGATGGCCGACGCGACTATGATCGAAGGGATGATCGTCGTGATGAACGCAGGGATGACCGAAGGGACAATCGAAGAGAGTATGATCGTCGGGATAATAGGAGAGATGATATTAGGGAACCTCGTCGTGTCGACAAGAGACCGGTGGAAAGGAGAGATGAGAGACCGAGAGCCGAAAGGAGCCGAAGAACGTCTCTGTTATAAGTGTGGAAAACCGGGCCACTTTGCTCGGGAGTGCAAAAACAAGTTTGACAGGGACGTCGGCTACTATGAGCGGAAGTTGGAAGCCGCCAAGAAACGAACAGATGCTATGGCTCTCGTCGCCCAGGAAGACTACTGGGATGCTGAGGATACTGATGACGAGGACGATAAAGGAAAGAATTGCTACATGGTTGATCGTATGGATTGGATAGCTATGCTACTTCAACTGATTCAGATTCAGACAGTGATGCTGAGGGGGAGATAACGCCAAATCCACCAGCATGTCTGATGGCCAGATCCGACGATCCCGAATGTTCGTCATCAGATTCAGGGACACGAGAGGTAGATTTCTGTTACATTCCAAAGCATGTAAATAATTTATCTGTAAATAGTGAATGTACATTGCACACACATATACTTGATTTAGAAGCTAGGTTAAATGCTGAAATTGAAAAGTGTGTGCAGGCTGAACATCTAGCCCAAACTTTAAAAGAGTCATCTGAATTATATCAGTCAAAGTGGTTAACTAATCATAATGTGATAATACAGATGCTAATTGAAAAGGTAGATGTTCAGGATAGGAATACGTACCTAGAATCTTGTATGGAAAGGTTATCTATCTAACGAAAAGCTCTCATTAAAAGAAGAAATATCTGTACTTTCAAAACAATTAGAGACAGTAAGTATGGAAAATATACACAGCTTAGAAAAATAAAAAATGATAGATAAGAAAGAATAAGTTTGTACTCTCGAATAAAGACCCTTGATGATGCATTTTTAAAACGGGGTCAAACTGAACAAACCATTCATTTGAATCAACCCAAAGAAACTAGGTTTTACCATTCTAAGCAAGGAATCGGTTTCAAAAATCCTAAATATTTGGAAAAGGCTCAAAGAGTTTTACCTTTGTTTTATGACATGAATTATATGGGAGCTGGGCTCAAATCTTTCTTTTTTGAGTCATCAAAAGAAATTTTAATCCAAGAGGATGAGAAATGCGTTGTAAATAAAGAAAAAGAAATATCTTTTAAATATGAAGAACTAAACGAGAGTTATCCTTTTAGAGTACCCACTTTAGAGGAAGACTTCTTATCTAGTTATTCAAAAACTTAAATGAAAGAAAAACCTGTAAAACCAATCCCTCGCCTTTACATTCCTACAAAAGTTCTTCAACATCAAATTACAGTTTTAGAAAAGGAATTAAAGTCAACTCAAAAGAAAGCTCTTGATTTTCAAGAAGCTCTTCTTAAGAGTGAGGAAAAATTGGTAAATCAAAGTTTTCAACAATCTGTAGAATTAACTGTCTACAGAGAAATTTTGACATGGTTTCTCAAACATTGAAAGATCTTTTAATAGAACCAAGAGTTTATCATCCTACCAAAATTCCTTTTGTGTCATCCAACAAAGGCAAGACTAAATTTGAAAATTCTTCTATCAGTTGTAAAGGTGAGTGCTCAAAACCTTTTAAAGCTGAGGTTTCTAAAAAGACTCATATTCAATCCAAGTCTTTTAAGAAACCCACACATCAACAAAAAGAAAAATCTTTAAAGTCTAAATCTTCCATGTGTACCGACTCTCGTCGTTTTGTTCCTACAGATCATGTAAGAAGAGTCCCAAAAACTACCCTGCAGGATTTTTTAAGTTTTTTTTTTTTTGAAGAAGGCTGTAATGCCAATTGAATTTGTTTCTATAGATAGGATGTCTGTAATCTCTGAAAACAATTTGTGTAATGATGTAACGAATTCTACTGCTTGTTTAAAGTACTCTTTTAGTGACTTGTTCAATTTATGTCCAACTCGTTTTAGACGCCAAGTTCCTGAAATGAATGCTTTTGTGCCATATCCTGCTAAAAGAATTCGCAAAAAGAAAATAAAAAATGTTGCATCATCGGCCACAACGAAAAATGAGACTTGTCCTTTGCCGAGACCCAAAACCAAAGCAAAAGTCAAAAAGGTCTCAAAAAATCAAAACCGAAGGTAATTTCATCGCCTAAGGTTCCAAAGCCTGATAAATCCAATTTTCAATGGATTCCAAAAGGCTATGCATCCGGACCACACATAACTGCAAAATGGGTTCCTAAAACTGCAAACGTGCCATATTCACCTGGAACTCCTAACCAAAAAGGACCCATATTAAGATGGGTACCCAAAGTTGTGTGATCTTAATGCAGATGGTTCTTGGTTACTTCAGATCAAGACCCGTACTTCAATGAATTGGCTTCTAGTTATCGTAGACTAGGACCCGTTCTTCTGCTTGTCGAGTGTGCTTAAACCGACACGTTTGGCTTCTGTGCACACAGCTCAGGACCGGTCTTATTTCATCATGTTTTCTGAACATCTCGGTTCAGAACACGGTTTGATTGTCAATAAAAGATGGATGTGTTTGAATGCTTATAGATTTTCATTATATGAATTTATTTGTTTTCAGGCTAAATCCATCTGGTATATAGATTCGGGTTGCTCCAAGCATATGACTGGGAGAAGAGAATTGCTGTCCAATGTAGTTGACCAATATTGTGGGACGGTAAAATTCGGGAACAGTCATCAGGCTCACATGAAAGGATACGGGGACTTAGTCTTAAATAATCTAGTCATCAAGGATGTTGACTATGTTGAGGGATTATCACATAATTTGTTTAGCATAGGACAGCTCTGCGATAAAGGATAAGAAGTAACATTTAGGGCTAAGAACTGCAGTGTTAAGAGTATGGATGGCAAAGAAATCTTATCCGGTTCCCGCAACTCTAACCTTTACACCATAGACGTAGCTAAGCTCATGATTAAGGATATCATCTGCTTTTTATCAAAAGCCTCTTCAAAAGACTCTTGGTTGTGGCATCGAAGGTTATCCCACTTAAACTTTGAAAACATCAACAAGCTGGCTGCGAAACAACTGGTGAAAGGTCTCCCAGAATTACGATACGAAAAAGACCATCTTTGTGGAGCTTGTGAGAAGGGAAAGATGAAACGATCATCTCACAAACCAAAACTCGAACCATCAACGAAGAGAGTGTTGGAGTTACTTCATATGGATTTATGCAGACCGATGTGGACCCACAGCATAAATGGGAAGCGATATGTGTTGCTTATCGTTGATGATTACTCATGATATACCTGGGTTAAGTTCTTGCGATCCAAGGATGAGACAGCTCAAGAAATCATTGATTTTATAAAGAGTGTCGAAACCCAACAACAACTGTCCGTTCAATCAATCAGATCTGACAACAGCACGGAGTTCAAGAATTCAGTAGTTGAGGGCTTCATTTGATCCAAAGGTATTCAGCATCAATATTCTGCTGCTAGAACACCTCAACAAAATGGAGTCGTAGAAAGGCGTAACTGTACCCTTGTGGAAGCGGCTCGTACAATGCTGACCTACTCAAAGCTACCTCCGTTCTAGTGGGCCGAAGTCGTGTCAACAGCTTGCTACACACAGAATCGCTCCATAATCCATAAGCGCTTCAATAAAACTCCATATCAACTCTTCCTGAATAAAGTACCTTTTATCAAGTACTTACATGTATTTGGTTGCAGGTGCTATGTGCTTAACGATAAAGACAACCTCAGGAAATTCAACGAAAAAGCGGATGAAGCGATCTTCATTGGATACTCATCCAACTCGAAGGCTTATCGTGCATTCAATACCCGAACCAGGATAGTCAATGAAAGTGTGCATGTCACATTTGATGAGTTGGCTGAACTGGCACCCGAAGTTGATCATTCAGGACCACACATTACACCAATGCCTGGAGACTCTTCTACTCAATCTACTTCTTTTTCATCTTCTGATTTAGTTAATTTATTTGATCCTTTTTATGTAGAATTTTTCGGTCCTAACGCTAATGTTTCTCCTAATGTAGGTAATCCATCCAACAATTCAACTGCACCACAAATTTTATCCGATCCATCTTCATTCACATCATACCCTTATCCATCAACATCATCCACTGATACATCCGCAGTTGAATCTACTCCTGAAATACCGTCGCATATCATGCCAAACATCCTTCCTTCACCTGAACATTCGGAACTCGAACCGGAACCAGTGGTACCATCACTAGAAACCATTGACCATGAATCATCTTCCATTCCCACTCTCACCACTGAGATTCCATCTCGAGCACCCTTCCATACGAGACTAAATGGACCCGAAGTCACCCAACCGATCAAATCATTGGTGATGTCTCCATCGGTGTCAAAACACGTAGGGCGTCTGCTAATGAATGTCTCTTCGCATCATTCCTTAGTATGATAGAGCCAGCTCGTGTGGATGAAGACCTAAAAGACCCAGACTGGATAGTTGCAATGCAAGAAGAGCTTAACCAGTTTGAACAGCTCCGAGTATGGCGGTTAGTTCCCAAGCCAAAAGACCGAACAGCTATCGGAACAAAGTGGATCTATAAGAACAAACGAGATGAAAACGACATTGTGATAAGGAACAAAGCGAGACTTGTCGCCAAAGGCTACCGACAACAAGAAGGGATAGATTATGACGAAACCTTCGCTCCAGTTGCACGGATTGAAGCTATCAGAATCTTCTTGGCGTACGCGGCACACAAGGACTTCAAAGTGTACCAGATGGACGTCAAGACAGCCTTTCTTAACGGTGAACTTAACGAAGAGGTGTACATTGAACAACCACAAGGATTTGTTGACGCACATAAACCTGACCATTTTTATGTGCTAGACAAAGCCCTCTTAAGCACCTCGCACATGGTATGACAGTCTCTCTAATTTTCTTATCTCTGCTGGTTTCATCAAAGGTGTGGTGGACAGAACACTGTTCACAAAAAGGAAAGGCCCGCACATAATGCTAGTGCAAATATATGTCAACGACATTATATTTGGATCTACTGAAAGTAATTTCTGTAAGGATTTTTCAACCCTAATGGAGTCCAGGTTCGAGATGAGTGTGATGTAGGGGTGAGCGACGGGTACCATTTTCCGAACCCGAACCGGTACCGAATTAATATATTCGGTTCGGTATTCGGTTTTTAAATTAGCTAAAATTCGGTATTCGGTACTCTCGGTTCGGTATTCGGTTTTTAAATTAGCTAAAATTCGGTATTCGGGACCGAACCGGCACCATATAAAATTGTACGGTTCAGTATTCGGTTCTTTCAAAACTAATAATTCGGTTTCGGTATTTTCGGGATCGGTACCGGTTCGGTTCGGTCCGGTACCGAGCTCACCCCTAGTGTGATGGGGGAAATGAACCTTTTCCTCGGATTACAATTCAAACAACTTGAAAATGAGATTTTTTGAACCAGTCGAAATATACACTTGAGATTCTCAAAAAGTATAAATTAGACTCTTGCACGAGTATCACAACTCCCATGGCTTCCAACTGTAAGTTAGACACCGATCCTTCTGGGAAAAGTGTCGATAATACAACTTACAGAGGGATGATAGGATCCTTACTGTATCTGACTGCTAGTAGACCTGATATAATGTTTTCAACATGTCTTTATGCTCGTTTTCAGGCCGACCCGAAAGAATCACACCTAACTGCGGTAAAACGCATTTTTCGTTATCTTAAGGGTACACCCGATCTTGGTCTCTGGTATCCAAAGGGAACCGATTTTGATCTTACTGCCTTTTCAGATGCTGATTTTGCAGGTTGTAGAGTTAACAGGAAAAGCACATCAGGTGGAATAGTTCTTGGGAGACAGACCGGTGAGTTGGTCCTCCAATAAGCAGAATTGTGTTTCAACATCCACAGCTGAAGCTGAGTATGTAGCAGCTGCAAGCTGTTGCTCTCAAGTGCTGTGGATAAGAACGCAATTACGTGATTATGGATTCTCGCTCACCAATATTTCAATTTACTGCGATTCTCGAAGTGCAATTGCCATCTCTTGCAATCTTGTGCAGCACTCTCGAACAAAACATATAGATATTGGTATCATTTTATTAAAGATCATGTAGATTAGGGAACAATTGAGTTGTATTTTGTTGGCACAGAATATCAACTTGCAGATATTTTTACTAAACCTTTAGACGAACCTCGTTTTCAGTTTTTAGTATCCCATATCGGCATGTTGAATCCACCTTCTAGTTAAATATCAGACATTGTCTAAAATAATTCTATTTCAAACTATCATGTTTGAAATTCCTTTATTTTAGAAAACATCTGTTATTTAAATTTAAGGGTTGGGTCACAAAATTAAAATTCAATATTTCCTTATATATGTACATCTTTAATAATTAATGATCCTGACAAATTGCTGTGTGAATTGTTCATCACTGAGTGGGACGCAAATTTAATACAGGTTTGTCTGTATCTTTAAGGTTGCTGAATAGGTTCAAGAAATTAATTTGAAAGAAAAAGAAGCGAATAGGTGTTTATTTGAGGGGGAGTATAGTTAGGATGTTAATTTTTATAATTTTGTTGTTTTTAATTTTATCATAATTTTAAATTTTAGGTTGGTTAATTTTTAGATTTTAAAGTTTAAATTAATCAGTCAGAAAATCACAAAAAAGATTTTATTTGTTTAGATTCGTCAAAAAGCCAAAAACATTTTATTTTTATTCTATTTCATTTTTTTTGTCTTAACTTAATTGTTAAAAGAAAATCTCAAAAAATATTCTATTTTTCAAGAAAAATACAAAAAGAGATTGTTTATTGGGCCAATTTTTTTTTTTAATCTTTGTTTTTGTTTACTGTTTAAAAGCCAATTATTTTTTGTTGTGTTTTGTGTGTTTGTTAAGAAATCTGGCGGCCCATAAAGACTTTGGACGCGGATCCTGTAGCTTCCGACCCGACCCACTCCCTTTAAATAGGGCGGGTCAAAGGGTCATTGTGTCTTCTTCCTCAAGATATTTCCAAAATTTCCTTCTTCTTCCTTTCTCTTATTTCCGACGCAAAAAAAACCACCGCCAAACCTCCATTTTCACGATTCCAAGCTTTGTCATCATTTTCCTTCGTTTTTCTTGCATATTTCGTCTTCGGCACTATCAGGTAACCCTTTTCTAACTTTATTTCAGTATTTAAATTACTAAATTGAGTGTTTGATTTTCAAATTTTTCATACTTTGTTTTTTCGGGTTTTGATATTTTTAGGTCCTTTAATCTTCTTTGTTGAGTTAGTTGTAGTTAAATAAAATGTTCCTTACATGTTTTTAGTCTAGGATCTTCATTTACGTACATTTTTTTATCCATTTTCGAACTGTTCACGTAGCATGGTGCATGAACATTAAATGAACTGTTGGAATTCGGACCATTCGAATTCGGACCAAGCCCCAAATTCGGATGTTTCACTTAGACAAATCTCAGAATTTTTCCAACTGCCATGACCGAATTCAGACACTGTGCATCCGAACTCGGACCACTGTGCATCCGAATTCGGTCCTTCAAAGAATGTTCAAAATTTTTTTATTATTTTTCTAAGTTTAAATTTTTCATCTTCTTTGCATCCGAACTCGGTTGGCGCCCGAATTCGGTCCCCATCCAAATTCATGTATCATCCGCATCATGTACCATCCGAATTCGGTTCCCATCCGAATTCAGGAGCCCATCCGAATTCGGACCTTGGCTTGTCAATTTCATGCATCATCCGGATTTTGACTAGATCCGAATTCGGTTGTACTGCTCATCCGAATTCGGACCATCCGAAATCCAACACTTAGCATATTTTTTAAATTTTTCCATTTTTTTGCATATTCATTATAAATCAAAAACCCAAAAAGATTTTCAGTCCGATGCACCATTGGTTAGAGTTAGGATCAGTGTTTGAGTGAAAATGTCTGTTCTAACATTGGTCTCTTAACGATTGACTTTGGACTTTATTTAGTAGATTTCCATTCTACTAATAAAGACCCAATGCTTTAAACCGATCAGACAGTTTCTATTTCACACTTATCCAGACTTAGTATCAATGACATATCTCTTAAGTCTGTTATCCTAACTTTGATGCACCTTTACAGGAATCATGGAACCCGCAGTCGCCGTAACCGTGCCCCATTCCCCAATTCCAAACAACAATGCTCAGTTACCCGAAGAATCCATTCTACCCCAAGCTGAATACGTTGAGTTCTTTGCACACAATTGGCAGCTTGATGTATCCATCCTTAGCCGAGAAACAGAATCCGTTGCCTTTGACATCCTTAAAAACCACCCAATCTTCTACTCCCTTTCCGCAGCCATCTCCGTTCCCCAAATTTACCTTCAACAGTTCTGGCGTCGTTTAAAATTTGTAGCCGATGCCGAACCGTACTTCACCTCCACTATAGATTGTGTCACAGTCAAAATTACCACCGCAGCCATCCGCCATATCCTACGCCTACCCGCTGAAGCCTATTCCATGAACCGCCTACAGTTTGCCCCAATTCCTTCCCCCCTCGAAACCCTAAATGAAATCCAAGCCTTGGGATACGATGGTCCGCTCACCAAGCCATCAGACTTCAGAACAAAGAATCTTCAAACTCAATGGAGGATTCTCTTTGATGTCATCAATAAATGCTTCAACGCCAAGCATGCTGGACATGACTCAGCATCAATTCAAGTCCTGGCAATGTTCGCAGCCTTCGCTTACGACAGACACTACGATTATGCTGCATTCCTGTTCAAGGAATTGAGAAGAGTTAACCTGGAGAGGAGCACAAAACGTGGACGTAAATACATCCCTCTCCAGCGGTTCCTTCAGTTGATAATCCAATATGCCATGGACAACGACGATGATATACATGAACGTCCAGAGGCCGATGTATACCCCACAGTTGCGATACAAAAGCTCAATCTTCCAAAAGGGGCTCCTGTTGTACCGGTTTTGACAATCCAACTGTCCCTTCTTCAAAGGGCAGTGCAATCTGAAAGGGTAAGGGCTTATTTGAGGGAGTTTTATCCGGATGAGGCTCGGTCAGATCCGACTGAGCCTACCCAGTCCGAAGGTGAGATAAGAGCGAGTGAGGACGAGGGAGAAGCGGTGGAAGTTGAACAAACATTGGGTCTGGGTGAGCGGGAGATTGCTCGTGTAAGGGATGGAGGAAAAGGTGAGGCAGCAGAGACGGCGGATTCCAAAAGAACCGTCTCTGTTGTACGAGGGATTGTAAATAACATCTGAGGGTGACCTTAGCCCCATCAGCCGGACAACCCACCTTCAGACCATCAGTCCAATGGTCGAATTCACCCCAACCACCCACTTAGCATCCTCTCAACAGGGTGCTACTTCATTCCACGGGGACCTTCCACACACGCCATCACCCTCTCATTCGGAGAGTCGTGGTGTTGAACGAGGTCACACTCCGCCCCATGTGACCGAAGATCTTTCACCCACAGCTCACTCCCCACCCCCACACACATCGCACGACGCCTTTGTGGCGTCCCCTCAACGAGCTGCCTTCGTGGCGGCTCCTCAAACTTCCGGATCGGCGCATCCAATAGTGGAGCCAGAATGACGGAAGGAAGACCTGGAGTGGCTTCATCCATGCCATCCACTTCGGGCCATCTCAAAATCAATATTGAGATGTTAACGGCAGCTCTACGTGCAGCCGGAGTTGTTACCCAGGCTGCCCTGGACGCCCACAAGGAGGATGCTAAGGAACGACATACCGCCCTTCTCTCATTAATTAAGGGTAAGGGTGTCGCTACTGAGGATCTGCCTCCACCAGGGACCGGTCAGTCCAATTGATGATTCAGGAGTTATCAGACAAGATATACGCGCAAAACCGATTAATCCTTCAAGTCCAGGAGCAACTCAACTCCCGTATGGACCGTCTTGAGTTTGCGGTAATCGAGCTCCAGTGTCGTCCCCAGGCTGAGTCCCAAAAAACATGACGATCAGGACGACCCTGATCACCATGAAGGGGAGAAACGTCAAAAGACTCAGTCTGAGGACCTTATGTTGATTCAAGGGAGAGCTGAATTAGAAATAACAGATATACAGGGGTTCGGGGATAAGAGGTACGAGGCTCAGGAGATGTTGTTGATAGAATACGAACCCTTGATTGAAGGTTCTGCTCCATTGGATCCTATGTCAGCCATGGTTGAGTTCGAACCCATTCACGAAAAGGTTGAAATCATATTGGTGTCTGACTCTGACTCCGATACTGATGACAACCAATCCTTAATCATCCCAAAGCCTGAGCCCGAGTCACCACAAAAATCGTCATCCTCATTCGAATGCCTAAACTCCCCGCCCCCCGTTCCACAACAAGAAAAACTATCCTCCATCCAAGCTCCCTCCTCACTAAAATAATCCCAGCTAGTCCAAAGCTCTTCCAGATCTCAAAGTCCTCCCATAGTCCAATCTGTACCCCAACCGCAAACCCAACAACCAAGACCCTCAGAAACCAGGCGTGTAGACAGATTTGATGAGCCTCCTAAGCAGCCTGGTGTTCATGAAAGAGGTGATCTTTATTGGGTGGGTTGGTATTCGAAAGGTGATGTACATTCTTTGCTGCCATAGTTAAAAGAGGAGTTCAGACAAGAACGAAGGGGGAAAATCTTCAAATTACTTGAAGCTAAATCATCTGAGATAGAAGATGCCCCCGTTCAGGGCCTTAAAAATTTTTTGCAGAAGTTTCCTCCGGAGCAGTTCCAGAATCCTTTTCTAGAAGAACGATTCATGATGGTTTTCAGGAAGAAGCCAGAGTCATACAACAGGCGCTTACTTATGGAACTTACAAACGTATCGAAAGCTGAACAGACCGAATACAATCAGTTAATGCTCAGGGAGAGGAGCTCCAAAGTTTCTAAGTCAAAGATAAAAAGAAATCTAACCATCACTATGTGCAAGAGAGCAAAAGTATACTATCCTTCCTTTCAGGTAGAGAGAGAAGATGGCACAGTGGAGGAATTCTATGAAAATGACTTGGACTTTGTGAATGTGGACGACGTTGAATTTTTACACGGCCGACTGAAACATAGAATTAAAAAACGTCTGTCTCACATGACCGCCGTAGCCGCGCTTATTCGAAGTATGAACCGCCGCTCAATTATCATGTGCCTTAGAGATTTTCAAATGGCGATAGAGAGCGCGCTGGTCAAAGTAGGTCTACGAGCCCCTGAGCAAGATAACTTTCTTCCTTCTTGACCATCATCCTGCATACAGAGTCATATTCAGAGGAGGTCCGCGAGTTATTTTTGTGAATCAGAGAGGGCATAAAAGATTCATGCGCTTCGAGGATCTTCCTTGTTACTCCGATGGTACTATCAGAATGGTTAGAGCCGAACTTACACGAAGAGTACAAGAATTTGATGCTCAACCAGATCCAGAACTTAGACGCTCACCAAAGGAGATACAGGACATCCTCAGCGGCATCGAATACCTGAACGAACGGCTACACATGAGACAAGATTAGACGATTTGATGTCATCCTTGGGTTCCGTGAATCAACTGATCATGTCAGAGTTCCAGGACCACCATAATGATCGAAAAGGGGGAGATTGTTAGATATTAAATTTCGATCTTGTGGATCTATTTTGTAATAATTATTTAGATGATATTTAGTCTTGTAATTTATTTTTTAGTTAGTTTATTTTGTATGAAAAGTTAAGGTCCAAATATGTCACACCTTGAAACTTAATTAAATGGCCCTATGTATAGGTGTCTAGGGTTTTGGAAAAAGATACGGTTGACAATTTATGAGAATTGATTTCCTTGGTCCAGCCGCCACTTTTATTCTCTCAAAAACATTCTCTTTGTTCTTAATTTAATCATTTCACAATTATTCAGTGCATATTCTTCTTGTGAGAGTTTATAGAACTTAATGTGCTGATATAATTTGGGAATCTACAACAACAAAACTAAAATAAAAGTATATATGCAAAAGATTTATAAAACCAATAAAAAGAAAAAAAAATATATTTTAAACTATATATATATATATATATATATATATATATATATATATATATATATATATATATTGATATTTAATATATCATATAAAATGTAATGAATAATATACATTGTACAAATAAAATTTACACAATTTATATTAAAACATAAAATATAACCGGGGTCAGGGATTAAAGTGTCCACGATCCCCACCCCATTCTGTTATTTTAAATTGGGGATCTCGTCCCCATCCTCGGTCAAATTGGAGATTTTCCTGGTAAATCGGGTGGTAAATCGGGTCGAGTTACAGGTTTTCCATTGGGAATTAGTTTTTTCTCGTCAAGCCTAACCACAAATACGGTAATGTATTTGTGGAAAAAAAATCAGAAATCATATTTTACACGTAACCACATGACCAAATTGTAATCTACCCAAAAAAATTATTTCCATATTTTATTTAGAGTAAATTACACAAATGGTCCTTGTGGTTTGGGGGTATTTACGGTTTTGGTCTCTCAAACTTTTTTTTACACCACAGGTACCAAAATCCCAAACCTTTTACAAATGGAACCTGCAATCAATTAGTGTCTTTTTCTTTTTTATCTTATAAATATTTTTTTGTATATTCTTGCTTTTAAATGTACATTAATTATTGAGATAATTATGAAAAAAACCATCAAAGTATAAATTTTTTTTCGATTAAGTCCCCATTTCATTTTTTATTTCTGATAAGTCCCCAAACTGCTTAAACCTTTTAAATTGGTCCGTTAACCGGTTGTAACAGGTTAACATGCTTAAATCTATTTTGCAAAACCATCAAAGTATAAATTTTTTTCAATTAAGTCTCCATTTCATTCTTTTTTCCCTGATAAGTCCCCGAACTATTTAAACCTTTCAACTTTTCGATAAATAAAACGAATTTTTTAAACTTTTCAAAACGAGCATGACATGTTTGTCTAGACCAAAATAAGTTGGTTTTAAAATAATATTTTTTTTCAAAACGATGATGGTGGCTTGAAAATAATAAATTTTTTTAAAAGTCAATTATTTCGGATAACATAAGATGGTTTGATATAAAAATATAAATGATGTTTACTTCGATCCTATGTTTGTCTTGACCACAATTTTTAAATATATTTAACTAGTTCATCCCGACTAAACTTTAAACTATAAAAATTATCGTTTTGATTTATTATTTTGTTTTATTTTTTTGCATCTACGTATGTGTGACGTGAGTGTCAATTAACCAATCACTTAAACTGATAAAACAACAAATAACATGAGTTTTATCAAGATAAGGAATTTATGTGGCAAAAAAAATAGTTGAGGGATTTATAAGACAAAATAATTTAGTTAAGGGATTTATAAGAAAAAATAATTTAGTTGGGAGACTTAATAAAAAAATCATAGATTTATAAAATCCACGTCAGCAATTGCAACCCGCTCAACAGGTCACCGGTAACTTTTCTTGAAAAAACACCAAATTCGTGATTTTTATATAGTTAAGGGACTTATCAGATAACAAAATTGATTGAGAGACTTAATCGAAAAAAACTTGTTGTTTGATGGTTTTTTGCGAAATTTTCCAAAAATTAATTAATTATTTTTCTTAAAATTAGTTATTACTTTTATTAGTATTAACTAAGATTATAATGTATTTCTTTTGTTTTTGAAATTATAATTCAACATTTTAATCAAGTAAACTTATAATGAATGTTTTCTATATTCTTGTTATTCAATGTTCTTCATGTTCAATAACACCTTTATGTTCATTGTTCTTCATGTTCTTGCCTTGAGTTTTATCTAAGAAACTCCGACAACATCTTCAGGCTTCAAACACTTCGGCTACCATCTGAAACTCCAGCCAACACCTCCATAAAGCAGAAACATTAAAAATTCTAGCAACATTCAAGAACCCAGAAAATCCAAATTAAGAACCGATGAAGATGAAGTAAAACCCAAATTCAAGAACCCAAAATATTCAAATTGAAAGTCTAGCAACATTTGGAGAATCTTCACAAATCCGATGATACAGAGTGAATACATATTCACACTAAAAACCCAAAAAATTCAAACTCAAAACAATATAAATAAAGTAACACTAAAAAGTTCAAAATAAAACATGATTCAACTAAAATCCAAAAATTTCAAACTAAAACAAGACTTGTGAAAATCGAACAATATCAACAATACATCCGCAGGAAAATCGTTGAAACCAAATAACACTAAATCTTCACAAATCCAGGCAAAGCGAACCCAAATATGCATAAATCGAAGACACAAACCTCCGTGTGGCTTCGTCGTTGTTCTTATTCTGGTTGAAATCAGTTCGATTGTCATGATGTGAATCTTTGGTTGCAGTCCGATGTAGAGGTTGGATCCTTCAGACCCAGATCGACTTTGTGATCTATATCATAAGGTTGAGTTGACGGCGAGGCAAGAGGAGGAGCGACATCGTTCCATTCGTGAGAGAACCGAGAGACGAAACAAATCTGGGAATCTACCTTCGCTGAGAGACGAGGCAAAGATGTGAGAGTAGCAAGAGACGTGAAAAGAGGGAGGAAGAGAGACGTTGACAATTTTGGAAAAACCATTGAATATGAAGATGAAAATGGTGGCACATTGTAATCACCTAATTGGTGTGGTATTTTCTCTGAAACCAATTCCATTTGGAAATATTTTGCTTAAATATAAATAATAAAATTTAGCAAACAAATTATAAAAGATTTTTATGTTTTAAAAATTTATTAAAAATTTTCACAAATGGTCCCTGAAGGGCAAAAAGATGAAAATGCCCTCCTTTTTAACGGTTAAAGTTAACGAATGTTAGTCAGAGAGATCATTTGTGTGAAATGTTTGTGTTTTTGGTACCTTTGGTGTAATAAAAAACTTTGAGAGACCAAAACAGTAAAAAACCCCAAACCACATGGACCATTTGTGTAATTTATACTCTTTAATCTAAGCTATAAGATATATCTAACTATGTTAACTGTTTCTGCTTCGTTCCCGCCACAACTATACTCCACCCAGACCCCAATGATTTCCTCCGGCTCCGAAGCTTAAAATCATCAATCTTTGATCGGAAAACTTTAAATATGACAGCGATCATATTACTTAATTCATCTTTCAAGTTTGTTGTTAATGACGATACTCCATGTAGAGGACACAATAGAGCTTCACGATTCATCAGCCAGTACAACCCAATTAAGCAGAAAAATTTCAGTTCTGTTAAAAGTAAATTCCAATCCAAGTCTTTAATTGCAAACAAAAGTCTATCTCGTCAGATGGAAGATCTAGTTTCGTTTGTGGAATCCGGGTCTGTTGAAAATGCACTCCAACTGTTCGATGAAATGAGTAAAAGAAACAGCTTTGTGTGGAATCTGGTAATCAGGGTGTTAACTAATAATGGGTTTTTTGAAGAAGTTATCAATTTGTATTATCGAATGTGTATGGAAGGGGTTCAAGCTGATAATTTTACGTTTCCGTTTGTGATAAAAGCTTGTGGGGAGTGTTTGGATCTTGTTGTGGGGCAGAAGGTTCATTCGAAGCTGTTTAAAAATGGGTTTGATTTAAATTTGCATATTTCTAATGCTCTTATTCTAATGTATGCAAAGCTTGGGTATATTCGGTTTGCAGAGAAGGTGTTCGATGAAATACATGTGAGAGATTTGGTTTCGTGGAATTCAATGATCAACGGGTATATTTTGGTTGGTGATGGATTGAGCTCCCTCGTGTGCCTTGGGAAAATGAAACAAGATGGAATGAGGCCTGATAGGTTTACGATCGTTAGCGCTCTTCATGCCTCTTCTCTCGTGTGTTCTTTGCACATAGGGAAGGAAGTCCATGCGCTGGTAATAAAAAACAAATTGGAATCCAACGAAATGGTCCAGACGTCACTAATCGATATGTATGGAAAATGTGGTGGAATGTGTTACGCTGAGAGGGTTTTTAATACGGTTTCTCAAAGATACGTTGCAGCTTGGAATGCATTGATTCATGGGTATGGTCTAAATGGTCAACCCCTTGGATCGTTTTCTTGCTTGAGTAGAATGCAAGAAAATGGCGTCAACCCCGACAACGTATCGCTAATAAACTTGCTTCCGTCTTGTTCACAGGTAGGATCCACATTGACAGGCAAATCCGTTCATGGGTATGCAATCAAAATGGGGTTTCTTCCGCATATTGTACTTGATACCGCTTTAATAGATATGTATGGGAAGTGTGGAGAGCCAAGATTAGCGGAACATATATATAATCGAATGCGTCAAAGAAATTTGATATCGCGTAATACTTTGATAACTTCCCTTGTACGAAACGGTCGATATATAGATGCGTTTAAGTTCGTTCACGATATTTGGAACGACGGTTTTAAACCTGATGCTATGACGATTACTGGCATACTGCCTGCATACTCTGAGATAGCCCAGCTGCGAGAGGGGAAGCAAATCCATGCGTATGTCGTTAAATCGGGACTTGGTACAAATACCTTTGTGCTCAATTCACTCACGTATATGTATGCAAAATGTGGGGATCTTGTTTCTGCTCAGGATGTTTTCGACGGGATTTTCTTGAAGAATATTATTTCATGGAATACAATTATTATGGCGCATGCCATTCATGGATACGGAGAAGTTTCAGTTGATTTGTTCCATGAGATGAATAAAAAGGGTATAAGACCTAATCCGAGCACTTTCGTTTCACTTTTAGCATCTTGTAGTGCTTCAGGCATGGTTGAAGAAGGATGGAAGTATTTCATCTCGATGAAAACCGAGTACGGGATTGATCCGTGCATAGAGCATTACGGTTGTATACTTGATCTACTTGGACGTACTGGTGATCTCACTAGAGCAAAGGAGCTAATAACCGAAATGCCCATAGAACCCACTTCTCGGATATGGGGATCTTTGCTTGCTGCAAGTCGACGACACAAGGATCTTGAACTTGCCGAATTCGCTGCTGAACGGATCTTACCAATGGAACATGATAACACAGGGTTGTTCGTTCTGCTGTCAAACTTGTATGCTGAAACCGGGAAATGGGAAGACGTTAGGCGGATTAAATCTTTGATGGAAAGTAAACGCTTGACGAAAACCATTGGGTTCACAATGGTGGAAGTCAAAGGTAAAACCTTTAAGTTCACAAATCAAGATAGATCCAATGAACATAGTAATCTGATCTATGAAGTTTTAGACATCACATTAAAGAACTCATATGGTGAATTATGCAAAGTCAAACCAGTTGACTTTCTAAGAAAAAGGTCAAAGTCAACAGACTGGCATAGCGTGAGACTTGCAGTTTGCTTCGGGTTGATCTCTACGTCGATTGGGAAACCTATTCTTGTTCGGAAAAACGTTAGAATCTGTGAAGACTGTCATGATGCTATAAAAACGATTTCGATGATCTGTGACAGAGAAATAGTCGTGGGAGATTCGAAGATATATCATCACTTTAGACATGGTCAATGCTCGTGTCGCGATTACTGGTAGGTAAAGAAAGTTGCTTACTAGAATACGCCTATGATATTTGTATATAAACGTGAGTTCGTAGATTAGCGAGGACGAACAATGGTATCAAAATGTGTTCTTAGTTACGTGAAATCCAAAAATATTTGAATATATCAGAAAATGATGTGATGAATCATAGTTTACTGATACAAATCAAATGTATGAAGTTTCACTAGTTGTATGTCTAAATCCTTATTATTATAGTTCGAATGGTTAAATTATGTAAATTTTCGTTAGTGATTATTAAGTTTAAGGATTTATATTAGGAACTTAATCCTATAAAATCTATAAGGGGCGTTTGGTTCGCGGATTTTTTATCTGGGATTTGCATTTTGTCAAAGGATTTGCATTATGCAGCATTTGCATTTGTCAGGATTTTGTCAAAGAATTTGCATAATCTTATAGAAAAAATTTGTTAATCTGAAAAATGCAAGGTAACTGGGATTTAAAATCATAGGGGGGAGCCTGGGATTTTAAATAACAAAGAATGGAAGGATTTAAGAAATCCTGGGATTTTAAATGCTTACTGAAATCTGCGAATCAAACATAGGATTTTAAATGCAAATCCCTGGAAATCCCAGGAAATCCACGAACCAAACGACCCCTAAGTCTCTGATGTTGTTCAGTTAATTTAAACTCCGTTATGGATTTTAAAATACTTTTAACAAGGATTTCATAAAATCCTATGATATTCAAATTATATAAACGTTTTTGATTAATAAGCCAAACTATGCCTCTAGAAATCCCCCTTTTTTTTTTTTTTTTTTTTTTGTTTATAAGTTTAATAAGAATCTAACTCAATATCGATAATTTGTAATTTTATCATTCAAATAAGGTCACAAATTTAATTGTATAAAAAGTGAAAGTGCTCTCGATTTTTGTTATTATTATACTAAAAATTATATATATTTATTGCCGTCGGAACAGATAGAATCTCTGCTCACGTGGCGTCATTTCAGCCTCTACATCGGATCACTATAAATCACAGCTCTTGAAAATCAGATGTTATTGGCGGTGGGTTGAAATGACTTAATCACAACCATTCAAAATCAGTTTTAATAGGCTCTATGATGACATGGCAAAATCTCGGCCTTCTAAAAACATATAAACCGGGTTGACATGAGTTAATTACAATATGCAAATAAAATATGGATAATATAATAACTGAAAAGCAGAAAAAAAGTGAAAATTGGAATATTTGCCACTGCATGATTCTGGAAATAAAAAAAGCCAAAAAAAAAAATTGAAATATCGTAATAAGATATATCTTCATCATTTAAATGTAACAAAGTGTAAGATAAGATTATCCATTATTTAAACTTTGAGATAACAATATACAGAAAATATGGATAATATCACAAAAGAATAGACGGGAAAAAAATTTCAAACTTGAAAAATAGAACTTTCAATCACCATTTCATCGTATTTACCGTTATTTAAATATTTCAAACCAGAAAATTACATTAAAGGAATATATCATCATCGGTGTCAAAAAAAATCTGTGTCAAAAGATTGAAAATTTTATACCATGGGAATCAAGATGAATTGAAGGTCTGTGAAAACCAAATGTACACTCAAATATGCTTTCAACTCCTAAACAGGTAAAATACTTTTAAGCTTTGTCTACATTTTACTAATTTTAATTGAAGTATAAATAATGCATTACACATTTACACTATCATTATAGAAAACATTCAAACAACAAAAGTCATAAAAAATTCAGGAGTAATATCATGAAAAGGTCAAACTGCAATCTCTTTATCCAATTTCTTATGTATTTTAATTCATCATTTATTTTTAGAATGTTTTTATAGAAAGCAAAGAAACTGTGTGTAACATCCCATTTACTAAGCTTGAAATTTAAACAATTATTGTAAGCTTGATTGAGATTATTAACTAATGGAAGTGGGTCATTAAATAAATAAGTTGACTAATTATGAAAATTTATGGAAATGTTTCAATTTATGTTAATTGTGGAAAAACATAATGTTATGTTGAATTGTTGAGCAAGTAAGTAAAAATGCAAGTAGAGGGACTAAAGATGTAAACTTTATTAGCATTATAAGGATTTTAAGCATCAAACAATCATGGATTCAAGGTAAAGTTACCGAAATTTCTTGTTTTTATGAGTTTTGGTTCGGTTTTGGACAAAACTTAAAGAATGAGATGATTTGGTGATTAAATGTCATTGCATGTGTGTTTTTCTAGTTCATAATTGAGAATTGAAGCTTGTTGGGGTGTTTAAACAAAGATTAGAAGCAAATCCATAGCACAGGTACGAATTGAGCTAAATGAACGATTATTGCATAAAAACGTGTTGGATTTATACATGCAATGAGTGTAAATGACTTATTTAAATGTTTACATGAGTTTATATTGGATAATAAACAATTTAAAAGTTGATATTTTGTGCACATTAAATTCTGGGAAGTTGGTTTCTAGAAAAACAAGTTAGGATTATTTCGTGAGTTCGAGTCCTCAAGATTTGAAGGCTTCGAGTACTCCATATGATAATTCGAGTCCCAATATTGTGATGTTGGAATGAATTTGAAATTTGTTAAAAAGATCAGCAAAGTCGAACTCGAGAATGTTGAAGTCGACGAAGTGTTAGCAAAATATTGAGCCAAGCCGAAGAAAGGAGCTGAGGCGAGCTCGAGTCCTATAGACTCGAACTCGAGTCCAATGATATGTTGATATTGTTTGTTTTAACCATTATTGAGCAATGTTGAGCATCACTAAGCAGTGTACTTTCATATTTCTTGAACAAAGCCTTGTTTGAGCAATTTGAGCACTATACACCTATATAAGCAATTATGTTTTAAGCTAAGACTGAGCATGTACAGCCTAAAGTAGAGCCTTGTATGCACTATTGCACTCTGACTGAGAATCCATTTGAACATTATTGAGCAATTTTTCATGTTTGAGCAAACCTTAGTAGTTCATGCGTATTAAAGCCTATTTGAGCAGTTTCGAGCTTCTGAGCACATTCAGCACCAGTGAGTTGTAGTTAGTCATGCATATATGTATTTTTATGTTAATTTTGGGACACATGTTGATGTTCTTGAGCGTTATTGGCATTCTTTCAGATTGCATGAGTAACCGTTAACAGTGAGGCATGTGTTGCCCTGTTAACTCTACTGCATGATCTGTTAACTTGCTCCCTTGAGCTTTATTGAGCCTGGAGCATGCATAACATGAGCATGATACTTGTACATGAGCACGACATTAGCATTGACATTGAGCATGCATGAGCTTTCGTTGATTTTCTCTCGAGCAAATATTGAGCAACTCCGACGGGCAACCATTATATTTGAGCATATTACGGGTAGCTAGCCCCGTATGCAGCTGATCCCCACTTATGCGTGCTGAAGTGGTTGACGTTTCCTTTTCTTGAGCTGGTGTCCCAAATTCAGAGCATGAGATTTACCCTAAGCATGAGCATTGCACACGCTGAGCTTTGAGCATTTGTGCTTTTTGAGCAATGACATAAAATACTTATAGAATGGACTACTATGAACTCACTAAACATTCGCTTGACCTTCAAGTTAGGACTGAGCAAATAGACCTAAAGACCATTATCTGAGTCTGTGGTAATGCCATGGGATTAGAGACTTGTGTGGTTATAATTTAATGTTGTTGAGCTGTGGTAACAATAATGTTTTAATTAGCAGACATTATCCCTATCTACTATATTATGTAACTTGTAATGGAGTTATTGAATTCCTTCTATTATAATTTAGTATGCCTGATTATGATGTAATTGTTGAGTAATGATTGTTTGATGAACTCCTGGGGTGACGTTTGCATGAGATTATAAGCAGAGGTGTTACACTGTGTGCAAAAGCAAAGAGGTTTATGTACATGTAGGTACTTCAATATTTTAGTATGTTCAAGTACATTTAATATTTATTCAAAGAAACTGTGTGCGAAAGCAAAGAGGTTCATGAACAACATCCTTTGAACGTGATTGATCCATTGTATTGGTTTTGTTGTTCAACTTCCCTCCCTTGACCGAATGATGGCTTTTTTTTTCATTTCAAATTCAAATCGAGGTTGTTTATTTTTTTATGACGATCATTGGGATAAACAAAAGTTTGTAAAAGAATAAAAACATAAGAACCTAGATGAGTTTTACATGACAAAGAACACTTAAGATTGATATAGTTAAACTTGAATATTTTTTGTTCTAAGAGTTGTAAATCCCACAAGCAAATTGGTTTGTTGTTTGAGTACTGCACTATTGAACCAAATAGAGCAACTAAACAACTTTTAAATAGTGGTAATTTCATACTACTAAAATCATGTAGTATAGAATCATACAAAGTGTTTTGTTTTAGTAGGCATTTTTAGTGTTTTAACAAATCAGTTATTTGTATTAGTTAATTGAAGTCTTTTTTCATTTGTTTTTCCACTTTTCCACTATATTTCTATCAATTTGACTTATGCACTCTACATCTTTGGTTTATTTTTTATGAAGTGAATCAATATGATTTACTTGGACCATTTCATTAAGGACCAATTGTGTGTTTGAGCAAGACTAACAAATCAGGGGTCATTCCTTCCCTTAATTTTTTTCTTTTGTCTTTTATTTAACGTGTCATTTATTCTACCCTTTTCATTTGATAGATAACTTTATACTGAACATAAATATCATAACGACCATAAATTTTGGATTGTTATTCGTGGTTTAGAGCTACAACATACTGCCTCAGACAAGTTGTGAGATAAAAAAGGGAGGGAGGGAGGGGGGGGGGGGGGGGGAAGAAGGTTATTTTTCAGACAAGGTAATAACTTGCACCTAAACTTAAAAGAAATTGAAAGTGATTGTATATTTGTATTTGTCCAAGGCAACAATTGTCAACCATTGTCAAGAAAGTGTCAACCAACATTCTGTTAGTTATGTTGGTACTAATTTCCTTCTCTAATGCATCCCAACGTTCTTCAAAAGAAAGTGTCAAAGTGGTTTCTTCATTCCTAGTCTCTACTAGTTTCACCACTTTCTTTTCCCTCAAACATTTTACTTATCACACAACCATTGTCAAGAAAAACCACCACAAAGCCTTGATCATTCAATTGTGATAAGCTTAACATATTTATTCCCATATTTGGCACTATTAGTACACTCGAAATAATCAAATCAGAATTTTTGCAATTAATCAACACTCCCCCCAAACCTTTACTTTGCATATAACATCCCCTTTCTTTGTTTACAACTTCCAAAGATTTAAAATTGATATACAATTCCATATGTGATGCAATATGTTTAGAAGAAGTCTTACTCACATACCATATTTGATTCCAATTGTTAGAATCCGTTCCCTTTACCATTAATCCGCCATGTTTCTGATTTTCCGCGAATCTCCCCTGAATTCTTTTGTAATCACAGCCATCCCATCATGTTGATTTTTCCATGCTTTTGGCTTCAAATTCAACCGGAAATGATCAATGTTTTGGTAAGGGCAATTCCAATACGTATGTCATTTGTGAAACACTCATATCAACATAATATAATCATTAATGGGGTTACAATAAATTAATGGTAATTAACATGAGTTTTAAAGAAAATCGGGCATGACCCGTTCGCACGGAGTCAATATCCCTGTTTAATTGTAAACCATGATTTGGAATGTAAAGTAAATTTACAAGAAAATTCTAAATGGTTACAACCACTATCATCCATCAAAGACATTAAGTGTCTATGTGTACAAATCTAAGTGTGTTTGGTAGACAGACTACCCAAAAGTATCACAATATTAAATTAACTTTTACCGAATGTCAAGGCTTCAATTGCGGTCCGTTTAAACTCTAGGACCAGTGTCAACAATCACCTTGCCTTTACTAATCCACCTGAGGTATATAAAAGTGAGGGGTTAGCAAATAAAATTTGCTAAGTGAGTTACCAGATCGATATGGAGTGCAAACATAGAACATGTATAAATGATAAAATGATTATGAAATGACAAGTGCAATATCTTTTAATAAAAATGGTGTGGGCATAACCCATTAATTTGCATAGGTTGCGGTACATGACCCGCTACCCGCCGTTGCCCCAGCTGTGAATCCATGTCCAGCTGCGCAACTCCAACCGGCTTCCATGTCCGGCCACCTACCCGCGAGCTCATTGCGGTATAGGAATTTATACGCACAAACACAAAGTAAGGCGTTTAATAATAATAATAATGATAATCTGGATATCCAGTGAGGCCAATAATAAATGAGCATAGCTCACAATGGGGTAATCAAGTGTAATCATGTGAAGCATGAAATGAACCATTTTCAAGCATAGCAAGAAGGTTAATATATGTCATGAAAGGTAACAAATGAGGTATGCTGGCCATAGGCCATGATTAAATAATGAACCGCCAATAGGGCAGTATAATAAAACCAGTGCAATGCATCATATATGAGGATGATGCCAAATAGATATGCACAATGTCTTTAATAAAATAAACATGTAATTATGTATGCAACACACACATCAATGCTAGAACTCACAGTACAATAGGCTATAATAGCCTTTAAGGCTTAAAATGTCCAATAAGTCACTTAACGCCCCGAACCGATAATCGGCACTTCTTCCAGCTCCAAACCTATCAAGTAATGATATTCAAGGTATTCATAAGTTTATAATAGTATATCATAAGGTTTGGAAGTCATTTGAAGTGTTTAAACGTTTTCGGTTTAAGTTTCCGAATTTATCGACACTGATATGACTCTTATTGGGTTTTATAGACTTTTGGGAGATATTAAATGTTAATTTAAGTGTTATATAATTATAAAATGATCTCATCATTTTATAGTATCATTATAGGGCTTAAAATAAGTGGTTTGGGTGAACAGGGCTCGAATCGCACTAGTTTCGTATTTTGACCATAACTTTTTCATACGAACTTGGATTTAGGTGATTCAAGAGTCCAGACGAAGAGGACACATAGGGCTACAACTTTTATCTTTTGAAAAATGGTCATATCTGATGGTAAACTCAGCGAGTTGTAGGGGAACTCGCCGAGTACCCCTGACCTGCACATTCTGTTTCAGTTTTTTTATGCTCTGTCCGAAACTCCATCAACCCAATTCGATTTTTAACTTGCATAAACATCAAAATAACTTCTTTTATGCTATATTTGATAAGTATAAACATATATGAACATGTTTTAACATACATAACATGGAAATCCAGAAATCTAATCCCCCACTTTTGAGTTAATCTAACCAAAAATTCAAACTCAAGTTTAAATGGATTTCTTTAATTTCTTATACTCATAACTTCAAAATGATTCAATCATTTTGTTATTTATCATTAGAGCTTTATAAATCTCCCTCTTTCAATTCATAACCATGTCACTCTAATTTCAAAGTATATATATAAAGGAGGTGGAGGTGAGACATACACACATCTTGAAAATTAATAAAAGCTCACCTTGATTTTGCTAAGGTTGATTGATCATGTTTCTGGAATTCCTTAGCCATTGATAAGAAGAGCTCTCCAGCCCTAGCTCTTTGTTCTTTCAAATGGGTATGTGGGCAGAATTTTAGAAACAAAGAAATGGGAAAAGAGGAAGTCGGTTGAGGCTTTTTCTTAGCCTTCAATTGGGCATAAATTTTCACATAGCTCCCTTCAAAGTCTTATACGCTCAATTTCAGCACCAAACTTCTTTATTCTTGAACACTTTATCAACTAACTTTCAATTAGGTTCAAGGTACTTGTACTTATAGGTTTAGTGCTTGTACATATATGTATGAACTAGAAATTTACAGGTGTTTAAAACATATTGTACAAGTTAATAAAGCAAGTGGACATCCTTTCTAATAATTATAACTTAAGCAATTAACTTGATTCATTTGGATTACTTGGTTAATCGAATTAGTAACTATAATTGAGAGAATATTATAACAAAGTATGTGTTAAACTAGCTCGTATATATGTATGTCTCGTTTATCCATTTATAGCTTCGTAAATTAATATTAATATACAATTTCTCTTTAAATGGTTATAAAATAAATTGTTACGTATCGATTAGCATAATTAATTCATCAAATTATCAGTGAAGTGTATAACTAATATTTTAGTTATTATACAAATTTTGAGGATGTTACACTTTGAATTTGCAAACGTAACATCTTGCACGCTTCATCTTTCGTGCCAATTCTGATCTTGAAACATCACTACTCTTTCTGATCTTTAAGTTTCCGAAATTTTGAAGGAAATCTTCACAGGTTCGATTTCTTCTTCCTGTTTTCAACACAGTGCTTCTAAAAATTGCAAATGGGTCACTCCTCCATAAGTCCCTTCGTGCAAATTCCGAATTCCTCCCACAATCGAGCCTTGGGCTCTGATACCACTACTGTTGTAAATCAAGTTGTTGCTTCGGTGCAAATCTCTTTTAGACAGAAACAATCCTCGTGTTTCGATCACTTGGAGAACCAAAAGAATACATATTGCACATATTAGATAATGTGTGATTTTACAGTCATCATAATATGAGGGCTTAGTTGTAATATTCAAGTCGTACAGGGGGTTATTGAATAAATAGTTTGTTAATCATCATTAACAAACTAATATGTGTTGTGTAGTAGTATATAACCGTAGGGTACTGTGCCTAAAGAATCACCTTTCATTGTGTAATATTTTCTTCTATAAATTCTCTCAATCAAGATCTAATAACAACTTGCAGTTCTTGATCATTCTTGTTCTTGTTCTCAATTCATAACAGCACAGTCCGGTAATGGAACAAGAAAAACACAATAGTAGTAGGAGTATTACTAACAATGAATTATGTCTTTCATTGATTATAGGATCGATCCATACACACATATGCACACACATACATTAGCGGTTTGTGTACTGCACCTCTTAAAAATTTGAACCGGTGCATACTGTAGAGATGAAAAAAATAGGAGATAAACTTAACACCACAAGACTCAATTTTCTTTTTATTTCTTGAATATTTTCTTTTTCCCAACTTACAACTCAAAAGTAATGTCAATATAAAGACTATGTTATGACATTCATAACTAGCTACATTAAACACTAAACTCTTTACCTTTCAAAACTCATGGTGGTTACTAGACATTAATCACCAAACTTTTCATCTTTTGGTGGTTACATGAATTAATCATAAAATTAAACATAATAATTATTCAAGTTTAATTTATTTTATTGCTAACAATGCCTCCCTTAAATTAAACTTGCTTTTTACTCCCAATCTTTCAACATTCTTCTTGAAAAAATTCCCACCAAGCGGCTTCGTAAAAATATCCGCCATTTGATCTTCTGTTTTGCAATACTCAACTTGAACATCTCCTTCGTTGACAAGGTCCCTCTAGAAATGATATCTGATGCGAATATGCTTTGTTCGTCCATGACGAATTGGATCCTTTGTGACTGAAATAGTCGAGCTATTATCACAATACAAAGTGGTTGACTTATCTTGCTTTTGCATAAGACTTTCCAAAATTCCGCGCAACCAATTGCCATCAATGAGTGTTTGAACTCATCTAACATCCCCAAATCGTTTCCTGTTAAAACAAGATCATCAACATAAAGACTAACAACAATGAAATTTCCATGTGAATCTCCTTTAGTGTAAAGAGTATGCTCATATGGACATTTTTCAAATCCATAATTCTCAAAATACGAATTGATACGACTATACCAAGCTCATGGTGATTGTCTCAATCCGTACAACACTTTTTTCAACTTGTACACTTTATTCTCTTCACCTTTTTTTGACAAACCCAAGTGGTTGATCAACATAAACTTCTTCTTTGAGAACACCATTCAAAAATGCGGATTTTACATCCATTTGAAACATTTTCCAACCATTTTGAGCAGCAAGAGAAATGAGCAACCGAATAGTTTCGAGTCTTGAAACGGGAGAATATACTTCACTAAAATCTTCACCTTCTTTTTCCTTGAAACCTTTTGCAACCAACCTTGCCTTGTGCTTGTTGATAGACCCATCTGGATTCATCTTTGTCTTGTACACCCACTTTACTCCAATAGAATTTTTGTGTGGTGGCAAATCGGTAAGCTCCCATGTGTCATATTTTTCAATGGAGCTAATTTCTTCTTGCATGGCTCTCCTCCATTTTTCTTATTGACAAGCATCATCAAAGTAAATTGGATCTTCCCCTGCAAAGAAAGCAAAAAGTACAGAATCATTTTGCACCATCTCTTCTGTTACATCATATAACTCTTGGAGAGTTCTTGTCTTTCTTATCGGGCTTCTTGGAGAAGAACCTACTAAAGAATTTTGAGAACCGGGAGGACTCTCTTCTTGAACATTAGTTTCAACATTTCCAATCTCTTCTTCTTCAACTTGAAAAGGAAAAATTGGTAAATTTTCCTTTTCAACTTCGATCTCTTCAAAGAATGAACTTTCATCAAATTGAACATCTCAACTTATCACAATTTTCTTTGTCGTTGGATTATAAAGCTTGTATGCTTTGCTTCTTTCAATATAGCCAATTAAGATGCGCTTTTCTGACTTGTCATTCAACTTGCTTCTCATTGAATCTGGAACATGAGAATAAGCAACACTTCCAAATACTTTTAGATGATGAACACTTGGTTTTGTACCATACCATGCTTCATGTGATGTGCAATTTCCCAAACTCCTTGTTGGTGACCTGTTAATAAGATAAACGGCACAAGAAATAGCTTCAGCCCAAAAACTTCTTGGTAACCTCTTCCTTTTTAATAAACATCTTGTCATCTCTATTATTGTTCTATTCTTCCTTTCACATACACCATTTTGTTGAGGCGTATAACAGACCGTCATTTCATGTCGAATGCCATTGTCTCGACAATATTTCTCAAATTCATTTGAGAAATATTCTCCCCCACGATCTGTCCGCAAAGTGTTGAGTTTTAACCCCGTAAAATTCTCAACTTCAACCTTGAAATCCATAAATCTTTGAAAAGCTTCATATTTTTCTTTAACACAATACACCCAAACTTTTCGTGAGAAATCATCAATAAAAGAGATAAAATAACGATTACCTCCCAAAGATGAAACGGTCATCGGCCCACATAAATATGAGTGAATAAGTTGCAATGGTCTTTTTGCATGCCATGATGATTGAGAGGGAAATGGGGTTCTATGTTGCTTTCCAAATTGACAAGCTTCACAAACTTCATTCATACGATCAATTTTAGGCAATCCTCTCACCATCATTTTCCTTGATAGTAATTCCAAATCTCCATAGTTCAAATGACCATACCTATCATGCCATAACTTGGAAACTCCTTTGTCAACACCAACAAAACATGACATATTTCTATTTTTAAGAGCCAACGAGAAAAGATTATTTGACGCAACCGTAACTCTAGCAATGACTTGATTTTTCTTTGACAAAAAACAAGTCATGTCATGAAAATGAATGTCATAACCTTTCTTCAAAAGATGACCAACACTAAGCAAATTACTTTTTAGGCCAGGAACAAAATAAACTTCTGACATTTTCTCAATACTTCCTTGTCTTGTTTTAATTTCTAATTCACCAACACCACTAACTTTGTATGATTTTCCATCTCCAATTTTAACTTTGCCATAATCATTTTCAAACAACTTGGAAAATAAATCTTTGTTACCTGTCATATGCTTGCTAGCGCCGTTGTCTATGTACCAGACATTTTCATTATTTCCGCCTTGAGATACTAGCAACAAAGTGTCTTGATTATGAGACTCCGAGTTTTTGCTTCCGCTAGCCCAATTTGCATCGTGTTTTTCTCCATCTCTAAACCAACAATCTCTTGCTATTTCTTGAATATTTTCTTTTTTGATCGATGCATTTTACATTAAGGTTTTCATGCTCAATTCACATGTAAATGCATCTCTTTTATAGAATATATGCTACTTTCATAAGTATTTTGTTTGAATTAGGTAATGGAAGCAAATGGCTAAAATTGGTGTTGCTTGGAGTGAAAAGACTTGAAAAGGAGCAGCGGATCAATCTGCCAAAAGGCGATCAATCTGTCCGAGAACAGAAGGTTTTCAGAAGAATGTCAAAGCTTCAGTGGACTAATCCGCCCAAAGCCCCATCAGTCTGTCCGGACGGAATCTTTCAAAAAGAATGGATAAACATCAATATATTCCGTTGGGATTTGGAATTATCTATAAATGGGGATGCCATACAACGTCCAAAAGATCTCTCACACACATTCAAAGCCTCTCTTTCACCCCCATCACTCGCCGGAACACCGTTTAACACCGAATCAACGCCAAGATCGATTTCGCTTCAACCATTCGGCAATCCTACGCCTTGAAGATGTATTCACTAATCAAGATGCAATCTTTGAAGGCTATGGAGGGCTAATCTCATCACGGTTACTTCTGGGGATAATCAATAGTGAAGTTTTTATATTTTGTCAAGTAGTTTGGTTATATAACATTGATACATTCCATGTGGTTTTCATTAGTTAATCATATGATTGTGTTTTTGTGTTCATGCTTTTATTGTTGATTATCGTAAGACGGGTTATTGCAATCATATCGTTCGTGCCGAGCTCAAACTAGAATAGGAGTTAAGACGAGTGATGATGAAAACATAATTCGTGCCCAAGATATATTAATAATATTGCAAATAGGTCATGTCTATGTGATCTTGAGTATAACCTAATGAAAAATAGAATATAATTATTTTTCTATGTGATAAAACCCAGAAGTAATCCATCCATTCATATATTCACAACCTAAGTTTTTGGTGTTATTGTGTTCCAACGTCTTTCTAGTTATTGATTCTTGTTTAAGTTTGCACCTATTTATTAATGTTCATCGTTAAGTTTCATTATTCGCTCAAGTAAAGTAATTAGATTTCTGTTTTCGCTGCAACTATAACCACATGTTCCTCGTGGATTCGATCCCTCTTACCCTAACTACTTAGGTTATTTGGAGTTTATTTTTGACGAGTTGACGACATCTCGATCAAATTTTGGCGCCGTTGCCGGGGAACTAATGCGCTTATAGGAAAGCGATTTTGTTTGTTTTATTATTATTTTTTTTAGTATTAAATTAAAAAACCCAAAAATATTAGTTTTTATCTTTCTTAGAATTAGTTTACTTGCTTTTGCTTTCTTTATTTTTCTTGTTTTCAGGTTATATATCATTGCATGCACACACGTCATTGTGGACGTGATTCCCCACTACAATACGCCCCAGAGTTGGAAAGAACAGTTCGTAGTATTCGTAAATCATTGAGGGAGCAAGGAGAATCTAAAAAGAAGCGACAAGGACCATTATTCTCTGAAGAAAAGCCTCTGGACGAAGGAACATCATCTAGTGCTAGAATGGGAGATCGAAACGATAACATAATAGGCCCTCAAGGACGTCCAGTTGCATCTTATTTCCAGCCGGATACCTATGATGATCCATCACCCATAGTTTATCCGGAAGGAGATAATCTGACTATAGATATTCGACCCCAAGTTGTGAGCAATTTACCAATCTATAGGGGTACTGCTAGTGAAGAGCCATATCAACACCTCTACGAATTTCTCAGAATGTGCAATCTTAATCAAATTAGAGGTATGACAAGGAATGATCTCAGGTTACGTCTTTTCCGTTTTTCTTTAAAAGATAGATCAAGTCAATGGTTTGCATCACTTCCCGCGGGTAGCATTACTACGTGGGATGATATGCAAAAATAGTTTTTACATGAGTACTATCCCATCAGTAAAACTAGTGAGATTCGAAAACAAATTAATGATTTTTCACAATTACCCGGCGAAGAATTTCATGAAGCATTTAATCGTCTCAAAGAAATGCTACGATCATGTCCGCATCATGCTATTCCTCGTTGGCAATTAGTGAAAACGTTTTTTGATGGGGTAGATGTTTTTAGCAGACAAATGATTAATGCTGCTAGCGGAGGTGGCTTCTTAAGTCGAGAGGGTGAGGATGCTTGGAGATTATTAGAAACATTGTATGAGGATTTAAAAACTCAAGCCTCATCCACTCGACAGAAGCCTGCTGCCACACTTCATGCTGCTTCAGGATTAGATCTAAATTGGAAAAATGAAGTTAATACATCTATATCTGATACTCATAAGAAGCTTGACTTCATAATTCAAAATATGGGGAAAGGTAGTGTTTCTGTCTTGCAGGTACAAGATTCGTGCTCATTATGTGGAGACCCGTCTCACAAAGGAGATGATTGTCTTCAATTTAATGCTCCACTGAATGAACAAGTCAACGAGGCACAAGGTTTTCAGCGAAAGTATGATCCATACGCTAATACCTATAATCCGGGGTGGAGAGATCATCCAAAAAATCGTTGGAAGAATGATGAGCATTATAATGCTAAGCCACGATACGATGGGAGTGGTTCCGCTAACCAAAACCGACAGCAATACCAGCAATGGCCAAAACAACAGTTTCATGGACAGAGTTCAGGTCAAAGTGGGAATCAAGGTAGAGGAGATGAGAATAGTACTGATCAAAAGCTTGATAAGATCATGGAGTTCTTAACATCCCTTGATAAGAAGATGACCCAAACACATCAAGAAACTAGTGCAAATTCCAAATCTATTGCAGCACTAGAGAAGCAAATGGGTCAACTGGCAGAGAAACTGAGTAAAAGGGATGAGGGAAGCCTTCCGAGCACCACAACAGTGAATCCTTCACATCAGCGAGCCGGTAAGGAACAACTGAATGAGGTAATCACTTTACGTAGCGGTAAGAAAGTGGATAACAAGGTACGTATGCCTAGTCCTAATGATACTGATGATGATTGTGAAGTAGTATATGAAGAACCTAAGCCAACAGAAAAACAAGATAAAAAGAAGGACAAAGAATGCGATAGAGTGGCACCTAAAGTTGGTGAGGGGAGTACAAGTTCTTCTCTAGTACCCTTCCCTTCAGCTTTAGAGAAACCGGCCTCCTTTCCATTCGGGAAGAGAGGACCAAAGGCTGATGATATGTGGGAAATATTCAATCAAGTTAAAGTTAATGTTCCCCTTATCAAATTGATACAGCAAGTTCCGTCATATGCTAAATTTTTAAAAGATTTGTGCATTCAAAAGTACAAACTTCAAGCTTCAATGCCCAAAAAAATTGAACTGACGGAACATGCTAGTGCCATTTTATCGAATTCTCCTCCACCTAAACTCAAAGATCCTGGAACGCCTTTAATATCAATCACAATGGGCAACATTCAAATAAAAAAGGCGCTTCTTGATTTAGGAGCTAGTGTAAATATACTCCCAGGGATTGTGTTTGATAGATATGATCTTGGTATGCTACAACAAACTGATGTAATTTTACAGTTAGCAGACCGATCTACTAAAATTCCTCAGGGTGTGTTGGCTGATGTGATTGTTAAAGTCGAGGATTTTTATTATCCTGTTGACTTCTTGGTTTTAGATACAGAGACTACGGTTAAAGATTGTCAACCTACAATCATCTTAGGTCGCCCTTTCTTAGCAACAGTGAATGCACAAATTAATTGTCGATCAGGGGCCATGGACATCACTTTTGGTAATAGGAAGATGAGGTTAAATGTCTTTAATTCGTTAATTAATGCACCAATGGAAAGTGAGTGTTATATGGTAGATACTGTTGATGATATTGTGCACACATTTATGCCATGTATGCTTACTGATGATGCTTTGGAGCATTACTTTTGTTTTGATAGGGATGACCTTGCAGACTTAAAAGAGGTTCAGGTGATCCATAAGGCAGTGATGAGCTCATTTGAGAAAAAACAACCTCCATGGACGCACAAAGTCGAGTCACTTCCACTCAACTTCAATCCACCATTGAAACCATCTCTGGAGGATCCTCCTAACTCAGAACTCAAAACTCTCCCTTCTCATCTTAAATATGCTTTCCTTGGACCGAATTCAACCTTACCTGTTATAATTTCTTCTGATCTTACAGGACCACAGGAAGAGGAGCTAATGAAAGTGCTTTCAAAGCACAAAGCAGCAGTTGGATGGACCATTGCAGACCTCAAGGGAATTAGTCCAGCACTCTGCATGCATAGGATTTTGACAGAGCCTGATGCAAAACCATCACGGGAGACACAACGAAGGTTGAACCCGAATTTACGAGAGGTGGTCAAGAAAGAGGTCTTAAAGTGGCTTGATGCAGGCATCATATATCTAATCTCGGATAGTGCCTGGGTTAGCCCAACACAAACAGTACCTAAGAAGTCAGGTATCACAGTTGTAGAGACTGATAGCGGGGAACAGATTACCACTCGGCCAGTAACCGGTTGGCGAGTGTGTATCGATTACAGGAAGTTAAATTCTGCTACATTAAAAGATCACTTTCCCCTTCCGTTCATAGACCAAATCATTAAGAAGCTATCAGGTCAGAAATTTTATTGCTTTCTTGATGGGTACTCTGGATACAATCAAATTGCTATCCATCCAGAGGACCAAGAAAAAACGACATTTACATGTCCTTATGGCACATTCGCATTCCGAAGAATGCCATTTGGATTATGTAATGCTCCCGCAACCTTTCAAAGATGTATGATGAGTATTTTTTTCAAATATGGTGGGAGAGTCGTTAGAAATTTTTATGGATGATTTTTCCATTTTTGGGGAATCATTTGATGTTTGTCTCGAACAACTAGAGAAGGTTTTAAAACGTTGCACAGAGACTAATCTAGTATTGAGCTGGGAAAAAAGCCATTTTATGGTTAAAGAAGGGATTGTACTTGGTCACCTAGTTTCTGAGAGGGGATTTGAAGTTGATCGAGCCAAAGTGCAAATTATATCCACCCTTCCTCCTCCCACTACGGTTAAAAGCGTTCGCTCTTTCTTGGGACATGCGAGATTTTACAGGCGTTTTATAAAGAGTTTTAGTGCTATATCTAAACCATTATGTAATTTATTATTAAAAGATGCACCTTTTTCATTTGATGACTCGTGTTTGCAGGCTTTTAATGAACTAAAGGCGAAGCTTACAGAAGCCCCTATTTTACTTTCACCAGATTGGTCGCAACCGTTTGAAATAATGTGTGACGCGAGCGATTACGCGGTAGGGGCTGTTCTCGGGCAACGGGTGAATAAAAAACCTGTTGTAATTTACTATGCAAGTAAAGTCTTTTCAGAGGCGCAGTTGAATTACACCACGACAGAGAAAGAATTACTTGCAGTAGTTTTTGCCTTAGACAAGTTTCGATCTTACGTTTGGGGTGCTAAAGTAATCATTTATTCAGACCATAGTGCCTTAAGATATGTACTCGAGAAGAAAGATGCCAAGCCTCGTCTAATCAGATGGATTTTGCTACTTCAAGAGTTTGATTTAGAGATTCGCGACAAGAAAGGCTCTGAAAATGTGGTTGTAGATCACTTATCACGTCTCCCTGTTCATATCAATGATCCAACTGAAGTCATTCAGTAGAATTTTCCCGATGAGTATTTATTAAATGTTTCTAAACTTCCATGGTATGCTAACATTGTGAATTTCTTTGCTGCAGGAAAAATCCCCGAGCATTGGAACACACAACAAAGGAAGTACTTTTACTCACAGTTGAAACAGTATATTTGGGAAGAACCAGATCTGTTCAAAATTGGACCAGATCAGATAATTAGGAGATGTGTTCCAGATCACGAGCATCATAGTATCCTTTCTCATTGTCATACATTTGCATGTGGGGGGCATTTCAGTGCTAAGAAAACGGGGCATAAAATTTTGCAATCCGGGTTCTTTTGGCCCTCTATATTTAAAGATGCTCATATTTTTGTTCAAGCATGCACACGATGCCAACAGATAGGGGGGATTTCAAGGAAAGATGAAATGCCAATGAACCCAATTTTTGTAGTAGAAATATTTGACGTATGGGGCATAGATTTCATGGGACCCTTCCCTACCTCGTTTGGTTTCGTGTACATTCTAGTGGCTGTAGATTATGTGTCAAAATGGATAGAAGCCGAGGCCACTAGAACAAATGATCATAGTGTGGTTTGTAAATTTGTTAAGAAGAACATATTTTCAAGGCACGGGATTCCCAAAGCTATCATTAGTGATGGAGGATCCCATTTCAAGAACTGGCAATTTGGAAAGTTACTTAAGCACTACGGGGTCAACCATCGAATAGCCACTCCTTACCACCCACAAACTAGTGGTCAGGTCGAGGTCTCGAATAGGGAAATTAAACGAATTTTCGAAAAAAACGGTTCGCCCTGATCGCAAAGATTGGTCTACGCGACTGGACGATGCATTATGGGCGTACCGTACGGCTTTCAAAACCCCTATCGGCATGTCACCATATCGCTTAGTTTATGGAAAGGCATGTCATTTACCTGTTGAATTGGAGCATCGGGCCATGTGGGCTATCAAACAGGTAAACATGAATCTTGATGAAGCTGGTGCTGAAAGAAAGTTGCAATTATCAGAACTCGAGGCACTAAGGAATGAGGCATATGAAAGCACGCGCATCTATAAGGAGAAGACAAAAGCCTTCCATGACAAACACATAGCACGAAAGGTCTTTGTGGAAGGACAACAGGTATGGCTTTTTAACTCACGTCTCAAACTTTTTCCAGGAAAACTCAAGTCAAGATGGTCGGGTCCATACAATGTAACTAAGGTCTTCCCAAATGGTGCTATCCAAATTCAACATCCAAACGAAGGAGATCCATTCACTGTTAATGGACATCGACTCAAACCATACATCACTATGGATCCTGGTAAAGCTGAGGCTATGGCACTCGAAATGCCACAATATCATGATTAGCACGACAAGAGGTACGAAGTCCGGCTGAAGACTTTAAACTTAGTGCTGTCCGGGAGGCAACCCGTTAAACTTTGTGGGTGTGTTCACTGAAAACCCTCACGAGACTCCACTCGTCCACTAGGGATCACCTAGGGGTTTAAAAGGCTTATTGCACGTGCTAAGTGCAATCGCGATCCCTGCGAAAGTGTGGCTTAGTTTTTTTTTAGTCCTTTTAATAAATTTTGCAATTCATTTTTTATGTTGTTTGGTTTACGCTGCATTTATTTTATTTTATTTTAATTTGGTTTGTGTTTCAAGCCAACTTGTTAATTCAAATCTGAGCTCACAATGATAAGAGTGCATTGAGGACAATGCGATGCTTAAAGTTGGGGAGGGGTTGGAATATAGACTGGTCGAGCTTTCTCGGAAGAGCGACTTAGCAAAGACAGACTCAATGATGGGACCCCTCTTCTTTGATCAGGTTACATCGTTCCATTTTTTTCCCTCTAGAATATGATAAGCATGTTGGTTTACTTTTATTATTTTTTTTAGTGTTTTCTTTATTCATATGCATTAGTAGGGTTAAATATAGTGAGATTTCCCTGGAAAGTATGGAACTCAGTTTTTAATGAATGGTGATGTAAAAAAAAATTTTTTTTTTTGGAAAGTAAAGTAGCATCCCAACTTCTCTTAAGTCGGCTGGTGTGGGTCATTTGGCATACATGATGATCCTAATTAGGCCCAAATTTATGTTCTGTTAGGATAATACGAAAAAGGTGGCTTGATAATGGTAAGTGGTGTCCATACTTTTAATTAATGCGTGATGTAAAGTTAATTGTTTCATGAAGGGTTTGATTAAAAGTGATATTAAGTTGAAAATTTTAAAATCTAATTGAACCGGCGCCCAGGAAGCTTAAATTCAGAGCCTATGCAATAAGGGGGAGAAAAGTGAGTTGATAACTTAAGTGTAAAAAAAAATACCTCAAAAATACCAAGGTGTGGCCTAGTAAGCTCGAGAAAGTAAGCTCGAGGGGTGTTCAACACTCAGCCCCCTAAAGCCAACTGGTTTGGGAGCGGCTAGTCGAAATCTCGTTACACGGGCTTGCTAGAAAGTCATGTTCTATCCTTGTGTGAAAAAGAAAAGAAGAAAAAGAGGTAATAAATAAAGAAAAGAGGCCAATGAGCCCAAGCATCTTAAGGTCAGCTCTCAATTTTGTAACCTTGAGCGAAAAAGGTCGGATTTAAATAACTGGTGCGGTGGGAATTGCGGGTTTTAGAAATGGATTCTTGATAGCATTATTTGTCAAGCATGGAATGTGATAGTTGATGGAGCAGAAGGTTGCAAGCATAGAATAAGGACCCATTGTCATTTGAAAGCCGATGATTTCATTTTGTTCCTAATAGAGATGACGATGGAATCCTAAGCCTGATTATGTCCAGGCCTACCTCGGGACGAGTTAGGAGAAAGTTGGGGAGGTTTGATCGATGCATTTTACATTAAGGTTTTCATGCTCAATTCACATGTAAATGCATCTCTTTTATAGAATATATGCTACTTTCATAAGTATTTTGTTTGAATTAGGTAATGGAAGCAAATGGCTAAAATTGGTGTTGCTTGGAGTGAAAAGACTTGAAAAGGAGCAGCGGATCAATCTGCCAAAAGGCGATCAATCTGTCCCGAGAACAGAAGGTTTTCAGAAGAATGTCAAAGCTCCAGCGGACTAATCCGCCCAAAGCCCCATCAGTCTGTCCGGACGGAATCTTTCAAAAAGAATGGATAAACATCAATATATTCCGTTGGGATTTAGAATTATCTATAAATGGGGATGCCATAGAACGTCCAAAAGATCTCTCACACACATTCAAAGCCTCTCTTTCACCCCCATCACTCGCCGGAACACCGTTTAACACCGAATCAACGCCAAGATCGATTTCGCTTCAACCATTCGGCAATCCAACGCCTTGAAGATGTATTCACTAATCAAGATGCAATCTTTGAAGGCTATGGAGGGCTAATCTCATCACGGTTACTTCTGGGGATAATCAATAGTGAAGTTTTTATATTTTGTCAAGTAGTTTGGTTATATAACATTGATACATTCCGTGTGGTTTTCATTAGTTAATCATATGATTGTGTTTTTGTGTTCATGCTTTTATCGTTGATTATCGTAAGACGGGTTATTGCAATCATATCGTTCGTGCCGAGCTCAAACTAGAATAGGAGTTAAGACGAGTGATGATGAAAACATAATTCGTGCCCAAGATATATTAATAATATTGCAAATAGGTCATGTCTATGTGATCTTGAGTATAACCTAATGAAAAATAGAATATAATTATTTTTCTATGTGATAAAACCCAGAAGTAATCCATCCATTCATATATTCACAACCTAAGTTTTTGGTGTTATTGTGTTCCAACGTCTTTCTAGTTATTGATTCTTGTTTAAGTTTGCACATATTTATTAATGTTCATCATTAAGTTTCATTATTCGCTCAAGTAAAGTAATTAGATTTCTGTTTTCGCTGCAACTATAACCACATGTTCCTCGTGGATTCGATCCCTCTTACCCTAACTACTTAGGTTATTTGGAGTTTATTTTTGACGAGTTGACGACATCTCGATCATTTTCCCAACTTACAACTCAAAAGTAATGTCAATATAAAGACTAAGTTATGACATTCATAACTAGCTACGTTAAACACTAAACTCTTCACCTTTCAAAACTCATGGTGGTTACTAGACGTTAATCACCAAACTTTTCATCTTTTGGTGGTTACATGAATTAATCATAAACTTAAACATAATAATTATTCAAGTTTAATTTATTTTATTGCTAACACATACAAACCCTTGTGACTGTTCGGATAAGTCACAACTAAAACAGAAAACCACCCTAACTGTTTTTTAATAATACTTAGGCTAAATATTAATAACATCCCATAATGATATAATTACATAATAATTAGCATAAACCTTAAAGTATTGATATTAATTACTTCATACATCAGTGAAAAGCAAGAAGAGTGACATTTATGTTATCCTTAGACACCTTAATTTAAATCGACATGAAAACTGATCAAATATATACAAGTCTTTTAATAGTTGTACGAATTTGGACAACAAGCTAAATAAATTGAGACAGGATACTTATGCAGCGTTTATGTATGTTATTTTAGGTGAATTGTATCCTTGTTTGGGATTGACTTTATATATGGTCCCAATGGGCTTGTTTGGTTTTGAAAATTCGTGTTTCGGTTGGAGAATTTCGACTCTTGTGAACACGACATTGCTTGACGTTGCTTTGCGTGGTTTGTACATTAGTCCGGTGAGTGATAGACTTTTACATTTACATATACACAATTTTGTATTGCACTTGAATCACTTGCATACGTTATTTAGGTGATATTATGAACTCGAGTTTATTTGCTTATTTGATATACTTGTTTGTTATACCTACTCTAGTTTGTTGTGTGACATGATTCATATATTATTTGTACTTTCTTTGGATATCCTTTTTCTTTTTTTAGATCATGCCAAACTTCATTCTCTTCACATATTGATTCCTAGAGACGTCTCAAGATATAGAAGATAGTTAGTCACGTGCATTATAGACTTGGACGGACGGCTAGCTTCCGTTTGTGGGTAGCTCCTACATGAGATTGGAGTCCTGTCAGGACTGATTTGTTCTTTCTTGAAAAGATATGGACCTGTCCGTTCTTACTGGGCGTGTATTTTTAGAGACTTAGACAGCACTTCGGTGCACAGTACGACTCGGGGTGCGATACTAGTTGATTTACTTGAGTTGCTTATGTTATGTGTTATGTAAATGTATTTGTCTAGAACTCACTAAGTTTTATAATTACAGTTGTTTGACCATCACTACAAAAAAAATGGTCTTCAGCGACACATTCAACGACATTTTCGGCGACGTATTTTATGTCAGTGACATCATTAGAGACGTCAAAAGAGATGTCGCTATAAATGCGTCGCAGATTTTAGTGACATCAAGAGACACGTCGCTAAAGTTTTTGACACCATTAGTGACTTCTGGTAAAAGTGTCGCTATCTTAAGTTATGTCACTATCAGTGTCATTGTTTGTGTCGCTGTTCTTGAATTATGTCACTAGTTGTGTTGTAATCTGTGTCACTACTATCGAATGTTGTTACTAGTTGAATCACAATTTGTGTCGCTATTTTTGAATGACGTCGCTACTTGAGTTATTGTTTATGTCACTATTTTCCAATGATGTCGCTACTTAAGTAGCTACATGTGTCGCTATTAATAAAGGTTGTTGCTAATGACATTACTGTTTGTGTCACTATTTTTGAATAACATTGCTAGTTGCGTTGCTATCTCTGTCGCTATTATTGATTGTTGTCGCTAGTTGCATTACTATTTATGTTGCTATTTTTTTATAGATGTCGCTAATTGAGTTGTTGTATGTCATTATGTGTGTCGCTATTATTAAATGATGTCGCTAATTGTGTTATTGTCTGCATCGCTATTCTTGATTAATGTTGCAATACGTTTCACTAATTTTGAACGCTGTCGCTACTCATGTTACTATATTTGTCGTTATACTTGGTTTATGCCACTGTTTGTGTCGCTATTTGAGTCACTGTCTTTGAATGATGTCGCTATTATTATTGTTGCTGCTATTTTCTATCAAATTATCATAAATATATTATTAACAATTATATTGTATCAAAAATAAAAAATTGAGGTAAATCTATTGTTTATTTATTACATCAAACTATATTATTAACAATTATTTTTTTATTAAAAAGTAGGATATTTGTACTTGAAACAACAAAATTGTTTTATATCAACTAAACTATCTATGCTCTTCTTGGCTGATACTAAGAACGTCAAATAGTCTTTCAGTGGCCATTTGCATCTCTTCTGCATCGTAGCTTTTCCTCCAACTCATCAATCATCTGTGTTTCTTCCAACAGTGTAGCTTTGATTATTTCTTGTTCTTGTTGCTGCCGATGCACCATCTCTCGTATACTGTCTCATTCCGTATTGGTTCTGCAATTTAATAATCTTATATACAGTGTTAGAACAAGTAATAGAACATAAATATAATTAATAAATCAAGTATACAAATTTGAAAAACTTATTCACAGTTTCATGATCTCACATGAAACCGAAGACTCTGTACACCGCAAGTTCCATGTAAGCAAGTAGAAGTAAGTTTATATATCATATCCTTATTCAAAAAATTTATCGCGACCATTCACTGCATGCCAAAAAGGAAAAAAAAAAAAACAGTTGCAAAATTTCAAAAAGTGAAAGATCTACACTCACATCTAAAAACTCACTACCAGCAAGAGCCATTGCCCGTTGGAAGGCTTCATTCTCCTTCTCAGAAGACTGATCTGGATCGGTCCTATCCAAATTGATCGAACTTTCCAACCTTATATGACAGGTGGGTATTGTTCACATACTTCGGACGTTGATCAGTTTTGTATTGATCACTGATTCCATTAGCAATCGTATCTATTGCCTGTTACAAAACAATCAAGTTTAGATCAGAAACCCCTGTAAACAAGACAAACATCTAACCAGCATATTTCATAAGCCAAATATCCATCATTTAATTTCATATTTTCATTTGTAAATCACAAATAATTGTAACCTTAAAAACAGTTCTCAATCTACATTCTATAATCTGCCTATGAAACAACTAAAATGGCAAACACTGGTTAGCTAATAACATATATTTATATATATATATATATATATATATATATATATATTACTGGAGATGACTATATGAATCAACTTAAAACTTACCAAGCTGTTTTTAAAACAATGTTGGAACCAAGTGGGCAAAGAAGCAGCCACAGACCGACCTGCATTAGTAATTTATAGCACAGGACATAAGTACCTACATTCAATATGCATCATATAACAAATCCCCAATATATTGATTCATCCTCATTCTAATATACACCTGTTCTAGTCCCCAATACAAAATCCAAAATTGAAATAGAAATTCATTTATTTTTCTTTATTCTCGAAAGAGTTTCTTTCCTGATATAGTTATATGTAATATGTCAGTTCTAAACAAATAGAATAAACCTTCTAAATATTGAAGCTTTGAAGGTTAAAAAAACTCATTTAACAGTAAAAAATAAACCGTGCTGGCATGTTAAAATCCAGCAAATCTGATGAAGATGATCAACAATGATGAAATTCCATGACAAAATCCTCTCTCTCTCTCTCTCTCTCTCTCTCTCTCTCTCTATATATATATATATATATATATATATATATATATATATATATATATATATAAAATATAATTCTAAGCAAACTTAGCTGAAGCGAATCAAAAGGCTCATTGACAAACGCATTTTAATTATTGAAGGCCCTTTAAAAATTAAAATGCAGAGGAACATACAGGTGTGGTAAAAAATATTGTGATTTTTTTAGTTCATACCTGTTGCTTCTCTTACTGATTCCTGCATAAACCTATAAAAAAACAAAATTACGTTCTTCCTAAGTCAAAAGGCGGAAAAAACATTAATCATATAATCAAATCCATTAATTGGTACCTCTATCCATGCCTCACGACGAACCACCCTTCAGAGTTGTGATGCAAAAAACAAAAGGGTCGTCATGTAACTTAGCACCGGTATGTGTATGGGGTTTGTAGGTGAGTAGAACCATTAACTGCAAGATTTACGTATGGGGTTTGTAGGTGGTTCTTATGCTGTGAAAACCAAAAAAAAAAAATTCTACTTCTTAGGTTTTGCATATACACAAAAATGTAACTTAATTTCATAAATTCGAAGATAGCAGCAACTAAATTGCATGGAAAGAGGAGGATACACTTCAAGGTCTTGTTTGGTTTCATGGATTTGAATTTTAAACACCATTAAATTACATGTTTGGTTAAAAAAAGTAATGAATTTCAAATCCTTGGTATTCTAAAATCCATCAAATTCTGATTTTGATTTTTACAATCCATGGTATTTCACAATCCTTCACCCGAGGGGATTCAATATGCTAAAAAACAATTTTATCAATCCGGAAAAGCGCATATCATGCTATGCATCACAATTCTCTTCGCTCTCAAAGCCGGTCACTTCCCTTGTTGATAGGGGTGTACACGATCTTTCTCATCGTCTATTCTTCTCTTTTACTATGGAATCTTGTGGTTGACGTTGTTTGATTTTGAACTTGGATGTGCATATACTAGATTCGATGGTTAAGTATTGGCTTTGGATTATAATCCAAAAACTGATTTCATTTGATTTCGAAAGGATTGACGGGTTCCAACAGGTTGCATTTGATTTTCAAGAATAATTAAGCATCCGAGATTCTTTATTTTTAGATATTTGACACATCTTGGAACCTAAATATTATTAAAATAAAACGATCGGAGTTTATTATCATCATGAAACCAATACAATGAATGCTAACAAAAAGAGGGAGCAAATGGAACTCGAAAACTAGGTAACTCGAAATTAAATAAAACGAGGAAAAGAGCCCCCACGTTGTGGCGGGAATAAGTTTGTGTTCTAATGAATAATTAATATAATCGAAATTCGAAAAGCAACGTATTTACGTATAAATGACAATTGAAGTCAATCATGGACACAAAAATAATGACTCTGAAACAACTAATAACACATTTACCAAACGATCGAATTCATAAAAATTAGTAGCTTAGTAATAGAATTTGGTACAAGTAGGGGTGACAATTTGAGCTCATTCAAGCAAACGGGTTGACGACCAAAAGGTGTAAAATTTACATAATAAGGCCGAAATACGAAAATATAATAACCACACATCAAATTCCTTAACAAGATTCAGTCTCTCCCATTCTTAACAACCTGATATATGATCGAAAAGTAGGTAAAGCTTCCATAAAAACCGTAGTTTGTATAAAAATTTAGAATATGACAGGAAATTTGTTTTTGGGACAACGGCAAATAACTTGCTCGATCCCCCTTTGGCAAATATCTATTGAATTATGTTTAAGGATAAATTATGTTTCACTACTGGAATGAATCTTAAAAACACTTCATGGGACTTAGATGCATTGAGTATACCATGTACCGCAAATTCTAGCTTATAAGGAAGTGTATAGGTATGAACTATCAAACACAATAAAAGAATACTTAACATATTTAATATGGATTTCCTTTTTCCCAAAAACGAATCAACGAACCAATAAATATCCTATGATGTGAACAAAATATGCAAAATAGACTAATGAGGTTCGTGTCCTACCTTAGCCCAATCAACTTGAGCAGCTCAAATCACCATAGGCACGAATCCCATATCTTGGTTGATATATATCTAGGCTCAACAGACAAAATAAGAAACGTCCAAAGGAGCCATAAACTAAACACCACAGTGAAGTATCATTATGAATGGAAACAAATAGTCAATAAAATCAACAAATAAACAATATTTGTAGTCAATCCAACCTTCACATGTATAGTAGCACCAATATCCCTTCTGTTTATACTTATAAACAAATTCATCATATAGTTGTAAACTGACCAAGACAAAAACATTAAAACCGATCCCCTATTTGACCACACTAAAGTTAGTATCAAATACACATACCACATAAAAATCGAACACACGAACCACAAAAGAATTGAACAAATAGCAAAAAATTAGAAAACACCACAGGAGAAACAATAATTGAACATAAAACAAAAATATAGATGGAATCGAACATACTCTTACTTGGATTGAGCGAATAGACTAACGCAAAACTTGATCAAGATCGATCAAGTTAACAATTACAATATACGATAATTATAACTTATTGGTCATCTATAGATAACCAATAGAGCGAACAAACGTAGAAGCTATTTAGATCGAGAGAGATACCTGATGAAGGTGATTGGATGGATGGACGTTCCAGAAGAACAGATACTGAGACGTTAGAGAATAACCGACGGAGGCCATGGATGAATGGATGATAGAGAATCGCCAGGGGGAGGAGCTAGATTGTAATCGCCAGAGCATTTTGGGGCTAGGGTTTTTCAAGTTGATTGTAATGCATGTGCTAAACATGTGATTTATCTTTCTTTATATCCATTAGTTACTGTTATAATATTTTTTATATTAATATTTACATTAAAAAATTTTAATATATTTATTACACACTCTGTATAAGTGTCGGTAAAATTAATTTTCGTAAATTTTATTAGATTTCAATTTTATAATTCAATGATACATGTAGGGTCTTGAATATAAATGTCACAAAATCAGCGACACGTTTAATGATGTGTGTTAATATGTCACAAATTCAGCGACACACATAGTGACTTGTGTGTGTATGTCACATAATCAGCAACGTATATAGTGACTGTTGTGCGTATGTCACAAAATCAGCGACATATATAGGAACGTGTATGTGTATGTCACAAAATCAGCGACACATATAGCGACTTGTACATGAATGTCACTAACAATAGTGACACAACTAGCGACTTTGATGACATCTTTGTTACTAAACATGTCATTGATATCGTCATTAACTTGCGACATGCAAATGCATGTCGCTATAAGTGTCACTGAATGCCTTTTTTTTTGTAGTGCATGTTTCTGAACTACTAGAACACCTTAAGATTAGATTACTGAAGTTACTTGGCATGGCACCTGACATTTTGTTAGATTTCTACTAGGTTTGGGTTAGCTGGACTAACTTTGATGATAATGATATTTGCCGATTTTAGACTTGTATTTTGTAACACGTGAATACTGTGATGATGATCATCTTGTACCTTAGCTTATGATTTGCTGGGTGTTTCAATTTGATATCAAAGGTTGAGTTTAAGTTTCTTAAGTGTCAATCGATACTTTTACTTAAACTTAGGTCTTGATATTAGAATTGATTGCCTAAGAAATGATTTTGCCTAATAGGATATTACACTACAAGAAAATCAGCATTTTGCGACGTCGCAGAGGTCGTTATGTCGTCGCGGTTGCCCTTTTGCAGCGACATGTCGTCGCAGATCGGTCGTCGCTGTAGCCCCGTAGCTAATCATCCCAAAATATATATGTCGTCGCTGATACCTCGAAAAAAAACACGGTCTTTTTACCACGCAACAAGCTATGTTCGTGCCAAAAAAAATTAAAAAATTCATATATAAAGCCTTTTTGCGACGACAATGTTGCCGCAAAAGGTTATCTCTGAATATTGACAAATTTAAGTCAAGAAGCAGATTTTTTTTTGTCTTTTAGTGATCTTTTTGCGACGACACCCGTCGCGGCAAAAGGCCTCCGTCACATTTTTTTTTTTCTTGTAGTGTTAGGATGTGACTCATTCTCTGACTGTAGGCTTGAATTGGGTAGACATATTTGTATAGGATTTATTTTTTTGAATTCTATATGTTTATTATTTCAGAAGTGATGAGAAATTCTTCAAGTGAGTCTACACCAATTGAAGAGCCATCTGAGCCATCACTACCAGTTGATAAAGGAAAGCAGATCGAGACGTATTATCCTGAAATCTGTTGTGATTTTGCGATGCATGCTACAATCAATGCAAGAGACGATGGACCAGAATTACCAATCGAACGAGCTTATAATGAAGCTAAATTCAAAGCTTTAAAGGCAACATTTCAGAAAGGTAAAGGAAAACTAGTAACTGAACCAATTGAAGATGAATTCGAGAATTCCTTACTCAGACGAAGACTGTGTGACTCTCAATTTGAACCCTTTAAACGATTACTTTCACTGATTATACAAAGATGTTTGGCTAGATGCATGAAAATTAAGGAGAATGTCTTCGATACCACTGGTTGTGCGAAAGCTAACAAGATCTCGTTTGCCACAACATATATCGATGGTGCTGTCAAAACTTGGTGGATTGACTGGAAGATTCGTTGGATTCAATCACTTGGGATTAGTTCAAACTTATGTTGAAACATAAGCTTAATTCTCAAGAGATCCCTGATCACTCCCCTTCAAAGAAAATCAAATCTGGAAACTTTGATTGTTCATCCAAGTTTTCTAAGAATTACTCTTCAGGAAGAGTTCAACCATCTGTTACACAGCATGATTCACACTTCAAAATTTTGACAAGTATGTTTACTTTGATTTTATCAGTTCTTATTGAGTTATAAATTGTTCTTTATAAGATACATTTTCTGTGGTCTACTTTGAATTTACATGATAGATGAAATTGTGGCTCACATGAGTCCATATTTTGTGAAGCGAGTCCTTTGCTTAACTAAAGATACTTAGGATTATTTCATTATTATTCCATATCATAACATTTTAAATTCGACAAACTTTTTAGTTCAATTCTACTTGTTATCAGATCAGTTCATTGATAATTCAAATTTTGATCATATCTATTGTGCTATACTTTTTTGAACGGGCAAACTAACCTATTTCTAGTCCTAAACTACTCATTTGCCCCAAATGGGGACTTCAGAACTTACTTCCACCACCTAAATTCCAACTTGCCTTCAACGGGGTCGAACCCGTGACTTCACTTGACTTAAATTTTTGCCATGTTGACATTTCAATTTATTAATCTATTGACTTCGATTGATTCCATGACACCTTGAAATGCTTAAGTTCATTTACATGATATTGATTGCATTATATATTGTATTGGTATCTCATATTCAATTTAGACTCTATTTTCGCATTGAAAAGTTAAGACCTTGTTAATTTCATTGCCATCTCAACTTGAGAATTATTAAATCCAATTCATAGGACCATTGGCTTTGAAAATTTGACCGACTCTTGTTTCTCTATTAATATCAAATATGCTGTATTTGGTTCACTCCTTGATTACTAATATCTTTTCTCATGCTATAACAATTACTAGACATACTGACGAGAAATCTTGATTGCTATCCTTGTGTTCATTTGATATCATTAATTGTCTTCTTAATGGATTAAAATACTTTGAGATCATTTTGACTTGGTAACATTATTGGATTATGTTTGTATTGATCTGTACTTCCGCAGATGTAGTATCTTGGAATATCAATTCTAAATCAAATATTTCGTTTGTATTAACCTAATAGTCTAAATTTCTATTATTTCTTTCATCGACTTGAAATCTGTACAACCTTTAGTACTGAATTCCTTTATGATATACTTTAACTAAACTCTATATATGTTATATCAATTTGTTAGCTTCTTTCCTTGATCTTATAAGACTTCTCGAATCTGTGGATGGAATCAATTCAAATTAGGAGGGCAGAAATTTGTACCAGCCCATCTTTTCAGATTATTTCTCGTTATTATAATAAGAAGTTGAGACAAGTTCATTGCTAAAACTTGTAATTTATGATTAAATAATTGCTTAATATGAGTTTATTCTTGATAGGAGTGCGCAAAAAAACCAAAAACCAAACCGAAACCCAAAAAAAACAAAAAATCAAGTCGTTTGGATTTTAGATTGGTTTGGATTTTGAATTTTCAAAAACCAAAATTTCGGTTTGGAGATTAAAATACCGAAAAAAACCAAATGAATCGAGGTCCTATAAATTTATAATTTGTAAATATTCTTCGTTCGTTACACATCTTCATTTATGTTTTTATTGAAAGTTTTACCTTTTAGGGAGAATTTCATATATACCCCTCCAAAACTTCATAATATCATATATGCCCAACTTAAAATTTTAATATCATATATATCCCTCCTAAACATCATAATATCATATATACCCAAATTTAATAATTAATATCACATATATCCCTCTTAAACTTCATTTTAATATAATATATACCAAAATTCATTAATTTAATTATTTTAGAACATTTAAAACTTATATTTAATATTGATTATTAATTAATAACCATTATACCATTACTTATTTCTTCTTTCCACTAAACCTTCAAGATATCATATTTATCCAAATTAATTAAAATATCATATCCCTTTAAATAATTTGAAATAATTTTTTTGTAAACTTTACTATGTAATTTCTTCATAGTAAAAATAATTAACATTAACAAAAAAAATTGTATTATATTTTTGTTCGTTTGTAATCAAATCGTGTCGTCTTATTATATTTTCTTATTTGTTTTTTTACTGCAGTTTTCTCTATACAATTAACTAATTATATATTATGTTCTTTCTTTTCTTTTTATTTTTGAATTTAGGTTGTATTGCAGTTTTTTTAATTTAGTACATATCTTTTGTATTCTATATACATTAGTATCTTTTTTTTTTCAAACTTGCTTTCGTTTTATAATTATTATTTTTCTAGTTTACTTTCGTTTTATTATTTATGTGTATATTTTGTGTTAACAATAATATTATATATATATATATATATATATATATATATATATATATATATATATAATCTTATATACTTAAAGTATATATTATATCCCACATAATAATTATATATAATTTATTTACCCAATTAAAGTAATTCTTGATATTATATCACACATAGTAATTATATATAATTTATTTTGTAAAACCGTTACCATATAAAATTTGATCTTAAAACAAATAATATTAACAATATAATTATTACCAAACTTTGGTTTGTTTAAAAAACCTGATTTTTTTACTAATAAAAATAACCGTATAATTATAATAAAAAAATAATTTACTAATAATATACAAATTTCATCCGGTAATTTTAATATTTAAATAATTTCTCCTTACTAATTATTAAACAGATTTTATAAAACTGGACTCTAAATACACATGATAAAAAATACATAATCTTATTGTTGACACAAAATATACACAACTAATAATATTCGATATCAAGTTATAAATAGTAGATTTTTTATATACAAATCATAAAAAATAAACTAGTAAAAACAATGATTATAAAACGAAATCAAGCTTGAAAAAATAGATACTAATGTATATAGAAAGATATATACTAAATTAAAAAAATGCAATGCAACTATAAACTTGAAAAGAAAAAGAAAAGAAAAAACATAATATATAATCAGTTAATTGTATATTGAAAACTGCAGGAAAAAACAAATAAGAAAATATAATAAGACGATACGATTTGATTACAAACAAACAAAAATATAATATAATGTGTTATTGTTGATGTTAATTTGTTTTATATTAAGAATTTACATAGTAAAGTTTACAAAAATAAATTATATAAAATTATTTGAAGGGATATTCTTTTTAATTTAAGTTGGATAAATATGATATTTTGAAGGTTTAGTTGAAAGAAGAAATAAGTAAGGGTATAATGGTCATTAATTAATAATCAATATTAAATATAAGTTTTAATGTTTTAAAAAAAAACTAAATTAATGAATTGGGTATATATAATATTATTGAAGTTTAAGAGGATATATGCAATATTAATTATTAAAAATGGGTATATATATATAGATTCAGGTTCAAATAAGTACCTCTCGAAATACAGTGCACCCGAAGGTACCGACCTTAAAAAACTTTTTTAAATTTTTTTTTCTCATGACCATGTTTAAATTAATGTTATACACATGATATATGAATTTCACATAGATTCACACTTTCTATAACGTTAAAAATTATGTGAATACTCAATGCATGTTTATGTGAATGGTCATCCATGTGAATGGTCATTTCATACCATGTGAATGGTGTGAATGACCATTCACATGATTTTTTTTAACCATTCACAAGATTTATGAAGTAACTTCTTTTGAAAAAAAGTCTTATAATGTTGTCTTATACATGTCTATTCAAAAAAAATATGTGTGAATGATCATTCACATTAGGGTACGCTGGGTACGCTGGAATCTCATAGGTACGCTGATGAACCTGATTCTATATATATATATATTGTTAGGCACAAAAAGGCCTCAGTCAAACCTGTTCTACATCTGAGGGGGAGATTTTATAATCAAACCTGTTGATGCATTTGAAGGTTGAATTTAAGGTCTGTTATATGCCTTATTGAAACCTGAAAATGATTTGCAATATCAGTCTAAAGCTGTTCTATATGTTGCATGTGTTGCAACTAAGACAGTTTGTCCAAGCTGCTCTGTCTGCTGAACAGGCTGGACATAAACTTTCTACGCTGCTCTACACTGTTGAGCAGCTTGGGCATTTTTAAAGTGTTCTGTTCTTTGTGAACAGAACCTGTTCTTTGTGAACAGGCTAAACACTTTATGGAATTTGTTTCCAAGTCATCATGTATTGTTTTTGACTACAAGATCAGTTTACAAAGTCGAAGACAAAGTGGAAAACAGAACTGCTCAGCCTGCCCACGCTGTTCTGTAACATGAAGACAAAAGGTTATTTGAAAAAGGGTGACAGACCTTTTTCTTATATCAAAATAGGCCTTTACAGGGAAGAAAGGACGCAAAGTTGACATTCCTAAATTAGTTAAAGGCAATGCAACAGTAGACAAAGTAAAAGACAAAAGTTCTGCACATGTTGAAGACAAGTCTGCTTTTCAGAAAAGTGCAGAAAAGGTTATGTTGTCTTTTCAACAAGACTTTTCCTTTTCATTCTGTCCAATGAAGATGTTTCTCTGAGATTCTCTAAGTGAGTATAAAAGGAAGCTTCTAAGGTCAGAAAGAAATGTGAAGAAAGCTAAGTGCTTAAAACCAAGAGTGAACGTGCAAGTGTGATCTTCATGCATGCAAGTGTTCTGTAAACCAGCATCTGTGTGTCTAAGCTGTTTTACCTAAGTTGTTCCTTAAGTCTTGTAAACACAGTGAGTGCTTCTTAGTGAGTGTATTCATTGTATACTAGTTCGAGTCTGTCTTAGACTAGTAAGCATATTGTTGTATCTGTCATCTCAGCTTGAACTATTCCGCATTCAAGCTTGTTTGTAATTAACAAATTGTTGATAATACATACAAACATTGAGAAAAGAGTGTTAGTTTTTAAATGCTGTATTCACCCCCCTCACAGCTTATAACTAATATACGTGGGAACCTCTCGGGACCTACAACTGTATCAGGCAGTTTTAGAGGGTGTGTCATGCTGATCTCTTCATTCTCCCAAGTTTCCATGGACAACAGTGCTGCAAATTCTTCTTACTATGACAATGGCTCTATGGGCAAGCCTCCAAAATTTTATCATCAAAACTTCTCTGGTTGGAAGTGCAGAATGATGCTCTACTTAGAGAATCTGGATGTACAACTGCCAGAGATAGTGATGGAGGGTCCCTATGTGCCAACCTCTGTTACTACTATAACTCCAGCGGTTGAAGGAGCTGCCCCTGAAATCAGGACCTTTGAGAAAGCTAAAGCTCAATGGTCTGATGAAGACAACAGATTGGTGGCTCTGGATGCAAAAGCCAGAAACAAAATGTTTCATTTCATGTCAATGCCTTCTCTGTCTGTAGCCTGAGCAACCAGTCTTGCCTTCTTCTAATGACATGACCTTGCCGTCCATCTTGTCCTGAAAACACATTTTGTCGCCAATATAGTTTTACCTTAGGAGCCGGGACCAACTTACATACTTTGTTTCTTCTCCAACTGATGCGTTCTCTTGCATGGCAGTGATCCATGGCAATTTTTAAGCTTCATCAAACCCTCTTGGCTCCATCAGTGGAAACAAAACTAGAGACCCTACAAGAAGTTCCCCCAGCCTATCCCACCGTGTTTGTATCCCTTTGTTGATGTCACCAATTATTGATCATTGGGGTGGACACCGCATCCACTAGGATCATTTTTTCAATGATGATTTCCGAGTTGTACCATCTTCAGCAGGTCCTGTGAACAGCTATCAAGATTTTCAAGACACACTGTTGTCTGAAGCCTGTTCACTGGTTGAAACAGTCTGACAACTGTTGAACATATCAGAGAGGAATGGGAACATTCAGCATTGATAGGTTCTGGACATGCCAGTTGTAATTAAGTCAGTACATTTATTCACACGGGGTATTGACATAATTCATCATCATGTCCATCATGATTAACAGGTTCCCACTGGGTGTAGTGGAAGATTTGAGTCCTCTCATTGATTGAATGCATCAGATCATCAAAGTAAGGCTCCTGAAACTGATTCGGAACAGCTTTGGTGGAGGCATTTCTGGAATCTTTCAACGGTGACATTGATAGATTCACTCTATCACCTTTCTTTTTTTGTTGTATACTCTGTAGGCTTTGCGATAGTAGCGTAGCCAACAAACACACCTCATCAGCTTTTAGTCAAATTTCGACAGCTTGTCCCTTGATCAGAAGAAACATGGACATCCAAACACATGGAAGTAACGGACATTTTGCTTTCCTTCCCTTTTGCGCAGCTCATAGGGAGTCTTTTGAACCTTTTCACCACTAAGGAATCGTTTTGAGTGAAGTCAGGCAGTGTTAATAGCTTCAGCCCAACATGATGAAGGTAAACCTGATGCACACGCATTGTTCTAGCAGCTTCAATGAAGTTCTCGTCTCTTCTTTCAGCAACTCCCATTTTGTTGGGCGTTTTAAAAACTTTGCTGAAAAGTTTTGAGAGCTACCTTTTCTCTTCACAGAAGTCTTCAAGAGTACTGTTTCTGAATTCAGTACCATCGATCACTTCTAAGCTGCTTTACTTGGGCAAGAGTTTTCAGCATTTCCCTCTTTTGACAAATCAATAATCTCTCTAGCACGCCTCTCCTTTGCCTCTTCAGAACGAATCACCCATGTGTACCTGAGAACATCAACATTACAGAGTGTATCTTTTCCTCTAGACTTGGGACATTAACAGTTCCAAACAAGTCCCATATGGATCAAGAAGAGTGGAGTCTCAATAGAGAAATTGTGTTTGGATTAAAAGCTGTTTCTCTGCTTGCCTTTCTCACAAGTGTGCATAATCTCTTGGGCAAAAGTCATAGAAGGCAAACATGTCACCACAATTTCTTTCTTACAGAGTATTTGTTGATGTTCTTGAATTCCAGATGGTGACAGTCTTCTGTGCCCTACCAATTTAGATCAGCATTTGTTCTTGTGAGAAAACAGGTTTCTCGTTGTGGGGTCAGCAGAATGCATATCCACACATTCATACACCTTCTTTCGTTGAGCACACAACACACTTTGCCTTGGGAATCCAATATGTAACCAGGTGCTCATCCAAATTAACCTTGTTAGACCAGCATCACACAGTTGGCTTATGCTAACAAGGTTGTTTTAGCCCAACCACATAGGCTACCTTTTGACACTGCAGCACCCGCTTTAGAGTTCCATATCCCTCAGTGGATCCCTGCACATTGTCCACCAAAGGTGACTTTTGGCCCTTTTTCAGGCCTGAGTTCACCCAGCAATTCTTTATAACCTGTATATGTGCCCTGAGCAGCCATGTCCAAGTACAAACCTGGGACGGTTGTTTTTCCTGCAGAGTGATAAGAGAATTATTAGTCATTTTTAGGGGAACTCATCACAGAGATGAGTTCTCCTACTTCATCAACATTGTTGATGGATTTGGATGTCCACACTACTATTCCCTATCTGAATGGTATCAGCTTGTATACCATCCTCCGAGACTGTGACATTGTCCACCCCTGGTTGTGACAGCTTGAGGGAAATAGCAGATATCAACAGTGCCTCATGTCCACCTTCCGGACAGTCCTTTGGCCAATGTGTCTCTTCTCCACATTTGTAACATTTTCTCTTTTAGTATTTTTGAAAGAAGATCCTTCAGAAACACATTCTGAGCTGTTTTTGTTGTTCTTTCAGCAAGTTGCATTCTTGTTGAATCACAGCTTGTGTGGAGAGTTCCAATGCCACCAGCTTTGACTGTCTCTTCTTTCCTCTTTTTGTTGGGAACCGATATCAAAGACAGGAAGCTTGATTGGCTTTTGAGCCTTCCACAGGTTTGGGAAACTTATTCCCATTTGTCTCAGTTTGAGCAATGGTTTTGCCTTTGCCCCTACATTTGGATTGTGCTATGCTGCCTATCAGCATACTCACTGTGTTTGGTTTTGAAAAATTTTATTTTCATTTAAAACCAATTACCACTATGATTTGAAAACTATTTGGAATCACAGCGTTTTGTTTTCAACATGAGAATTACCCTTGTTGAAGACAGGCTGCTACTTTTTGAACACTTATTTTCAAACGTGTTTGCTCAAAGGATTAACCTGCTTTTTACCAACAACTTTGGACTCAGAACCTGTTTTGTCAACAGGTTTAGCATCCCCAGCTTCAGTTTGAACCTGTTTTCCTTCTTTTGCTGTGTGAGCTAGCAACGACTTAGCAGGCTGTTTTGGAGAACAAACTCCAACATTTAGCTTTTGAGCTGAGTTCACACAAGTTGTCAGTATTTTGAGGTCTGACAAACCGTGTTTGTTGAGATTAGTTTACCATTCACATTTGAATGAATGTTTTGGAAGTTACCAAGAGTGGATCATCTTCTTTCAAATTACTTATCTCAACAATTTAAGCTGCTGTGTCAAGATCCCTCCAAGATAGGCTTGGATTTGTGCAGGAATCTGTTGACTTATACAATGGCTGACTTTTTGTGAGATTGGCCACCAGAGTCACTATCTTTTGAAGCTTGGCATTCTTATATCTGTTTCTCTCTTTTCTTCCAGTAAATAGAGTTGATGTGTTTTAATTATCAGCTCAGTTTCCAACTTATGAAAAATGTCCAGTTTACTGGATTTAGTTTTAAGATCAGCTTTCAGCTTAGAGATTTCAGAAGTAACGCATCAGCTTCTCAAACAGCAGCTTGGACAACAAGCATATAATCAAACATTTTAACTTTTTCTTCAACGAACTGTAAGCCATAAAATTTTGTGTACCTTATACATCATAGTAGGATTCCAGTTCTAAGCTGCTGTTGAGGCTCAGCTTCAGCCATATCCTGTTGAAACTGCTTGTTGATGGGCATCAGTGTTGGCCATCAGACTTGATTATCTTCTTCACAGATGATGAATCGATTCCTCCCAGTCACATGTCTCTGCCATGAGTCCCTTTTGGCGATTGGAAGACACAGAGTTTTCCAATTTCCTCAGCTTAGTCCATGGCCTAAGGTACTTAACCCTATAGCCATCATCCTTGTTAGTCTTGTTGGTTTGGATGACTGACCAACAGTTTTGTTTTACACCCAGTCAGCAGCTATGTGACCAGTTTTGCCACACTTGAAGCACTCAGCTTTGGATTTGTCAAATGCCCTTCTTTTTTGTCAGCACTTGAACTCCTTGCAGCAATTATTCCAAAACCTTTTCTTGTTGAACCTTTGCACAGAATGGCTATCATTTGTCATCATCTGTTTCAGCAGATCTGCAGCCTCTTCTTCGTCTGCCACACTCCTCCTTTCATCATCCTGTTGATCAGGTTGAATGAACACATCACTCACCTGCTTTGCAGGCTGTCTCCCACTAGCAAAAGGCTGACCTCTTTGGACATTTCCAAGGCATTTCTCTTTTGTTGCCTTGACTGTTCATCATTCGTAAGGATCCATACAGATTGCCAGATCCATACTTCTGATAGTACCCTGAGTTCCTTAGGATTGTTGAGAAGTAGTTCCACTCTTCAGGTAAAATGTCCAGAAATTTGTTCACCAGGGTAAGGACTGTCCTTGGTGATCCCAACAGCTTTGAGATCATTCACTAGAGCAGTGAACCTGTGTAGGTTTCATTGAGAGTCTCTCTTTGGTTTAGCAAAAGAGTTCATACTGTCTAACAAATTGTTGATCCTGTTGTCCAGTGTGATTTGGGTCCCATAGACGGTACACAAAGTATCCCACATCTACTTTGCTGTCTTCATTTTCTCCCCTGCTGAACAATCATCAGGGAGAGAAAGACCAG